>PVJC01029051.1:0-22196 GCA_004026665.1 Murina feae | reverse complement strand
CCCTTCACCCCTCCCCGGCTTTTTTTCCTGAGAGCTACAGGCTCTAACATGAGTTTCAGAATCCTGTTAGAACCTCAAAGCCAGGCCATACTTTCTTTGTTTTCTGACTCTTACTGTTACATCCGTTCCCCAAGGCAAAGATAAAATCCTTTCTGTTTGTTCTGGGGGGCGACCAAAGGGTACAGGACTTCTGAAGAGTGTCTCACCCCATTAGGTATCATCACAATCCAACGTATTTTCGCAACTAACACCTTTCATAATCTGGCCAAGCTACTTTTAAATTATTTTCTTTTTATTTTTTAGCCTTATTACTTGTACCCTTCCTTCCCTCAGCTGATATGCCCACTCTGGCTGGCCTTCTCACTCACCATTTATCCTGTGATCCAGCCATATCAAACAACTTTTCTTTCTTTTTAAAAAAATACTAAATTTATTTTTTTTATTTTTATTGCAATTGACATATGATATATTACTGTCAGGTGCACAACATCATGACTAGACATTTATATAACTTATGAAGTGATCACCTGGATAAGGGAACAGCTTTTCATTTCTTGAACGTGCTGTGCACTTTCATGCCTGCATCCGTGGCTCATGAGTCTCTGCCTACAATGTTCTCCCACCCATTCACTACCTCCATTGCTGAAAGCTTGCTTATTCTTTAAGCCTCAGTTCATACAGTACTTCCCTGGGAAGCCTTCTGGCCTACGTCCCAACCTCCTGAGTCCTTTCTATATGCTTTGCCAGCATGTACTTCCTACTGTTAAAAAAAAAAAAACCCACAAATTCAACTGTGGGCCTCCCCACTAGAGAAATGGAACTTTGAATCCATAGTGCCTAGTATAGTAGGAAGCATTCTATACATAGTGAACACTTAAATAAATTAAGGGATGAATGGGGAAAAGTGGGGAAGTCTGGAGGAGGAGCAAATTTGGATAGGGGAAAGGCAATAATGAATTTGATTTTAGATATATCAAATTTGACCATACCAGGGGGACATGATGAAGATTCTAAGTCATCCCTGACATCCTGGATTCCCAGTGCTGCTACACGTCTTGTAATGATGTTAATTAGACCCCGTCTAGGTTGGGACTATATCAGTTAGGTTGTGAAAGGAAAGAGATACTACATTTAAGTGGGGAAATTGAAGAGGGGTCAATGGACTATTTATAAAGATGTTAAGGGAAAATAACAGGGATATGGAAGCACCCAGAGACTAGCAATACCTTTGTTAGTCCTGAGAGGGCAAAAGGAGTTTAGAATTTGAGTAAAAAACAAAAGTTTACATACTGAGTCCATGTCCATTCTCAGAAGCTAAGGAAATAACCAAGAGAGAGAATTTGAATTTGGTTCAACAGGAAAGGGTAAGGGAAGAGAGATAGAGATTGAGAGAGATCGTGTACACAGGGGTTCTTCACTAAATATGAGTGAGCAACTAATTAAGAAGTGAATTTGTGAGGGTAAAATCTTATTGCTTCAAGAACCCCATGTTCAGCAAGAGTATATTGAATGTGAAAAATTTGCCTATGTGGCTTTGATAGTGTGCACTTTTCATTCAGCTAATATTTGTCATTGATTTACATTTTTTCCACCATGTTCTCTCTTTTCCTATTTTTTCATTTTTTCATGGTTGCCCTAGTTTTCTCCCTCCTTCTCTTGCCACCCAGTCTCAGTTTCTCTTCCTCAGCTTCCTTTCTTGGCGTGTGTTTCTTCTCATTTTATATTCTTTCTACTTGATTTAACCACACACACCCATGGTTTCGTATGCTGGCAACTCTCAGATACGCATTTTCAAGCTCTGGACACCCATATACAACCAACTACTTGAAATATTTACACCTCATGTATCCCTTACTGAGTTAAACTCATTGACTTCTGTTACTCAGCATGAGACTGAGATACACGGAACTCATGCATTTGCCACTCCACTTTTCCCATCTTTATTTAAAATAGAGGCAAGAGATTTTAGAGGAAGGGTGGAGAATGAATTGTAACTCTTCCCAGCACCTTGCTTCTCTTTTGTTTTCCTGAACAAATGAGCTTGGTATTGTACTTAGGTATTTAATTCAGAAAAACAAAACCTATGTGGCTAGTCAGAACCTCCAGCCCTAGGATTCAGTCAGGTGAGTTGTCACCTTTCTTTGAATGTTCCTTTGGTGGTTAATAGGAGTCTTACCCCCTCCCAAGTAGCTTATCAGAGTACTACATGCAGTCATCTCTTTCCTACAAGTTCTGAGAACAGTGTTATCTATCTCTTTATATGTCCAGTGATGTTTGGGGCTCCCAATAGATAAGTTCTCCAGGAAGCTACCCACCTACTATGGCTCTGCCTTAACTTGAGGTCACTGTCCTGCAGAATTAGCAAGCTAAGTAAATGGTAGCTCATCATATATTTTCCTCAAGCCAGAACACCAGATATTATCATTATTTCTTAATCGCCTAATCAGATTTGCTCCTTAATTTCTAAAATTTGTGAACTTTCTTCTGTTATTTTTTAAAATATATTTTTATTGATTTCAGAGAGAAAGAAAGAGAGAGAGAGAGAGAGACAGAGAGAGAGAGAGAGAGAGAGAGAGAGAGAGAGAGAGAGAGAGAGAGAGAAAGAGAGAGAATCATTGATTGGCTGCCTCCTGTATGCTCCCCACCAAGGATTGAGCCCGAAATCTGGGCATGTGCCCTTGACCAGAATTGAACCTGGGATTCTTCAGGCTGCAGGGCAACGCTCTATCCATTGAGCCAAACTGGCTAGGGCTGAACTTTCTTCTTTTAAATAATTTATCCATAGATTCTCTTGACTACTTCTGCAGAGTCATCTGTGCACAAGGGCAGTTTTGTTTCTTTCTTTTACATCAGTATGCCTTCTTAGATGCCCCTCAGGCTTCCGGTAAAATGTTAAATGGAAATAGTGATGACAGACATATTTATCTCATTTCCTTCCAAAAGGAAATGTTTCTAATGATTCATCATTAAGTATGTTTGCTCTAGGTTTTTCGTAAATACTCTCTATTAAATTAAGGAAGTACTGATGTGTTTCTAGCCTGCTTAACAATTTTTAAAAAAATCTCATACATGCTTGTCATCTTTTATCAAATGTTTTTCTTGAGAGGATTATACTTTTTGACCCATATAAATTGGAAAGAATTCCTATTCTCTATTCACTTGGAAAAGTGTTCTATATTTTTCTTTTCTCATATTGCACTTGTCATGTTAGTAGCAAGCATTTATTTGCCTTATAACATGAGGTGAGGAACTCACCCCTATTTTTTCCTCAGAGGGATAGTTTGTAAAATATAAAGATTATATGTTTCTTTTTTTAAAAAAATTATCTTTATTGTTCAGATTATTACAATTGTTCCTCTTTTTCCCCCAATAGCTCCCCTCCTCCCATTTCCCACCCCACCCTCTGTCCCCACCCACTGTCCTCATCCATAGGTGTATGATCATTGTCCATTCTCTTCCCGCACCCCCAACACCCTTTACCCCTGAAAATTGTTAGTCCACTCCCTTTCTGTGCCTCTGATTCTATTCTATTCACCAGTTTATTCTGTTCATCATATTTTTTTATTCACTTGATTTTTAGGTTCACTTGTTGATAGATATGTATTTGTTGTTCATAATTTTTATCTTTACTTTTTCTTCATCCTCTTCTCAAAAGATACCTTTCAGCATTTCATACAATACTGGTTGGGTGGTGATGAACTCCTTTAGCTTTTCTTTGTCTGTGAAGCTCTTTATCTGACCTTCAATTCTGAATGATAGCCTTGCTGGGTAAAGTAATTTTGGTTGTAGGTTCTTGCTGTTCATCACTTTGAATATTTCTTGCCACTCCCTTCTGGCCTGCAGAGTTTCTGTTGAGAAATCAGCTGATAGTCGTATGGGTTTCCCCTTGTAGGTAACTGACTGCTTTTCTCTTGCAGCTTTTAAGATTCTCTCCTTGTCTTTTGCTCTTGGCATTTTAATAATGATGTGTCTTGGTGTGGTCCTCCTTCAGTTCCTTTTGTTTGGAGTTCTCTGCGCTTCCTGGACTTGGAAGTCCATTTCTTTCACCAGATGGGGGAAGTTTTCTGTCATTATTTCTTCAAATAGGTTTTCAATATCTTGCTCTTTCTCTTCTTCTGGCACCCCTATACTTCTGATGTTGGTATGCTTGAAGTTGTCCCAGAGACTCCTTACACTATCTTCATACTTTTTGATTTTTTGTTTGTTTGTTTGTTTGTTTGTTTTGTCTTGGCTTTTTTGGTTGGGTGGGTTTTGCTTCTTCATATTTCATATCTTTGACTTGATTCTTGTGATCCTCTCATCTGCTGTTGGATCTCTGTATATTATTCTTTATTTCAGTCAGTGTATGCTTAATTTCTAGCTGGTTCTTTTTCATATGCTCGAGGGTCTCACTAAATTTATCAGCAGTCTCCAGAAACTTCTTGAAAAACCTGATAACCGTGGTTTTGAACTCTATATCCAGTCGTTTGTGTTCCTCCATTTCTGTCTTTTGTGATCTGTTTCTTAGTCTCCGCATTTTGGCTTTCTGTGCTAGGTGTCCTATAGGGCCCAGTGATTCAGCCTCCCCAGTCACCTGGGGTGGACACTCTTGTTGTATGCCTTTGAAAGCTGGGTGCACAAGTCTTGTTGTAGTTATCACTGGGAGGTATCACTGGGGGGAAATGACCTGCAGGCCTTTCTCCTCGTTGATTGGAGTTCTGTCTCAGCTGCAGACCCTTAGGTTATGCTGCAGGCAGGTGCACAGCTTAGGCGGGGTTGTAGTTGGGGTGGGGCGGGGGTCTCAGAATCACCGGGGATGGAGCGACTCACAATGGCATCCCCTCTGCTGATGCCACAGTTTCTACCTGGTTTGGCGTCTCCAAGCCCTGGGGTCTGTGCACGATTCTCAGTCCCCGAATCTCCGCATCAGTGATAGCTGCGGATAGCACTCCTAGAACGCCACTGGTCTTCCGCCACCTCATTGCCCCACAGCCCGTGTTGCATTCAGTGCAACCCGGGAGTTTATAATCTTCCAAGCCACGGACCCAATCGCCGCTGCCACCCTTTCACCCGCACTGCCGCGTGCCGCGCCACCGCCTCTGTTTAGCGCCTCCGTACCTTTCAGTTTGGGCGCCGGGAGCTTCTATTCAGTCTCAAAACACTCCTCTTGCCTTCTAGATGTAATGCTTCCCCTCCCTTGGTTCTGGAGGATGGCTGTTTATCTGTATAGTTGTATTTCTATAATGTGGGTGTGGAGGCTGTGCATTTAGGTATATACTTCATGCCGCCATCTTGGTTCTCCCAAGATTACATGTTTCTTAAAGGTTTGATAGAACTCACTTATAAAACTAACTAGATGCAGGGTAGAGTTTTATTTTTAAGTTCTTTAATAACCATAGAATTAGTCAGGGTTTCTTCTTAAGTCTGCTTTGACTAGTTTGTTTTTCTAGAAATTGTTCCTGAATCTAAGTTCCCCCTCCATATATAAATTACTTCTTTAACTGCTTAGTGTCAGATCATAAAAGTAAGTGCACCTGAAACTGACACCAAATAATATTGAGTGTAAACTATAATTGAAAAATTAAATTTAAAAAAGACCAAAAAAAATACAACTGGGGAACTATCATAGATAGGAGGAGACCAAGGAAAATAACTAAATGCAATGTGGAAGCTTGCTTGGGAACCTGGAACAGAAAAGAAACATTAGTAGAAAATTAGATGAGGTTTGAATCGGGTGTCCAGTTTAGTTAATAGTATTGGACCAATCAATGATAATTTCTGTTTTGATCATTATTCTCTTTGATCATAACTATGGTTATGTAATAGGAGGAGAAGCCACATAAAGAGTTTATGGGAACTCTTCTATTTTGCAACTTTTCTGGAAGTCTAAACTTAGTTTGTTATAAACTAACTTTAAACTTAGTTTATATTAAAAAGTTTTAACAATATGTCATTCTCATAGTTGTGTAGAGAGTAGATGCGGGGTTGGGGCAGATTGTACACAGGAAAGCAAATAGAAGTTCACAGAAGGTGGTTTGGAAGAGTGAAGATGGTGGCAGTAAAGATGAAAAGTAGTTTATTAATTTTCTGTACCTCTGTCTCATTTTTTGATTCCTAATATTGCTGATTTGTACCTTCTCCCTTTTTAAATTGATAAGACTTGCTAAAGTTTTATTGATTTTATTAGTCTTTTCAGCAAACGAACTTTTTAACATCCTTTTAATTTTTCTTTGTTTTCTATTGTGTTCATTTCTGTTCATTTCCTCAATAAATTTGCTGAGTTCCTATCGTATTTCAGGCACTTGAAATAAACGAGGGAACAGAACTGATCAAGATTCTTGTCATCAAACCCACCAAGTCTTTTTTTTTTTAAATATATTTTATTGATTTTTCACAGAGAGGAAGGGAGAGGGATAGAGAATTAGAAACATCGATGAGAGAGAAACATCAATCAGCTGCCTCCTGCACACCCCCCACTGCGGATGTGCCCGCAACCAAGTTACTGACCGGAATCGAACCTGAGACGCTTCAGTCCACAGGCAGACACTCTATCCACTGAGCTAAACCAGTTAGGGCCAAACCCACCAAGTCTTAAGCCCAGCAGCAGCCCACTGTAAGAGGGAAATGATACATCTGGGATCAAGCCCAAGCAGCACCAGAGGGCACAAGTAAGCAGTTTGAGTAGGTAATCCAAACCTCACATCACCTCCACAACCACATCAGTGCCCTTGCCCCAGCTCACACTTAGGGCCATATGACCAGCTGAAGGAGGAGACATAATCCCAAGCTTGTTTACAGATGAATTGGCTTAGTATTTGTGTAAGCTGAAAGGGAACAGTGGCTGCATTATATAGCCCCACTCAGGAGTGACCTTGAAAGACAGAGGAAAATAAAAATCTTCCCAGTGGGTGGAACTGTGAGAGGTGCACCTGGTCATCTACTTTGCTTTGAAGAAATGACCTTCGGTGAGAATGCATATAGATTTCTGGGCAGTGGCCAATGGCCTGGTTGTCTGGACAGGAAATGTACTGAAAGATCAGATACAAAGAAGTCTGATGTAGAGGCTTATGGATCTATAAGAGTGAGCATGAGTGTGATAATCTTTATGTCACATGTAGTGCCCATCAGAAAGCATTCACCATAAAAAAGGCTTTGAACCACCAAGTATATAAGCTGTCTTAACCAGCTGACATTAGCCAGCCTTCATCATCAGCCACCCCAATATTGGCATGATGGGCACATGAAAAGAGAGGCCAGGGTGATCAAGATGGAGGTTACTGGTAAGATCTACCTACAACTGCCTTGAATGTCTGACTTGTCAGCAATAGAGACCAATGCGGAGTCCAGAATATGGTGTTATCTTTTGAGAAGACCAAACAGCCACCAAGTGACAGGTCAGTGATATTAGGCTTCTTTCTTCCCGGAAGGATCAACAATTGGTTTTTACGATGACTTATTCTTGGCATGCCTTCCCAACAACATCCTCCTCTGGGGGCTTATTGAACTGCAAACCATAGCCACCATCAAAGTCCTTTGGTTTCCTTATGTCCTGAGCCACACAGGCCAGAAGAGATGTCACTGTCTTGGCAGAAGGTCGAGTTGCTGTTATACCAGAGGCCGGAGAAGTACCTGTGGGAACGGATGATCCTCTTCGGAGTCTCTTGGTGCTCCCTGGCCTCTTAGAACTGTAAATGGACACATGTAGCAACCACCACCTGAGAAGTTATCTCTGAAATGAAGGTTTGACTCATACCCCCAGGGAAACCACCAAGACCTTTGAAGTGATAGCTGAAGGTGAAGGAAATTCAGAATAGATAATGAAGGGGAGAGATGATGAGTGCCAGTTGCCCTGGTAGCAACTCCAACAACACTCCATTCTCTAAGTTTTCCTTTAAGACCAGAGGCCCTGGGAACCAGGGAAGAGCTGCTCTGCGAACCTACATGGAGAAGCAGATCTATGTTCCTTAAGGGGCTGTGACTGCTTGACTGAGCGCCAGGGCTCGCTAACGTTTAGAAGGAAACAGAAGAGAAAGAATGTAAACAAACGGCTCAAATCTCCTGCTGTGGGGAGTGTAATTATTTGACTGACAGCCCCTCTAGATCCACCACCATGTTCACACAGAAAGTCGATTCCCCTGGGCTGCTCCAGGTGTGGCTGAGCGCGGCTGAGCGCGGCTGGGGTACTAGAGCACACCCATTCCTGAAGGTCACGGAACAGCTCGAATGGGAAACTTTGGCTCCAGGAACTCCCCACCAACATGGTGAAACTCTCAAAGAACTGTGTGGCTGTTTGACCTCTTTCCTTCCTCCTCTCTTTTCACAGGTGTCATCGTGGTCTCTCCGTCTACTGCTTCTTTTACGCTTCACAACGTGTAAAGGTCTTGCACATCCAATCCCATCTTGGTGTCTCCTTCTTGGAAGACTAACTAGCACTTGCAGTTTAAAGCCATAAGATGGGGTGACATTGTCAAGGCTGTGAGTGCAGATGGGAATCACAGGCGAACTGAGCTCCAGGGCCCTCTAATATATAGATGGAAACAGAAGAGAAAGAATTAACAACAGAGACTGACAAGGGATGGAGGGTGAAATAGGAGAACAAACCAAGAGAAGGTGGCATTCTTGAAACCAAGCAAACAAAGTGCACCCGAGAAAAGGAAGGCTTGACTATGTACCCCGTGCTTCCAGGTGATGCAGGCTAAGGATGACAGGATTAACAAGGTGGTGCTCATTGGTGACTTTGGCAAGAGCAGTTTTAGAAATGGGTGTAGATGACTCTCACATCTTTTGTTTACTAGTAAGAGGGAATAGGAGAACAGGAATTGGAGATACTTAAGTACAGGCAACTTTTTTGAGGAGTGTTATTGCAAAGGGGAACTGAGAAATAGGGAAGGAGCTGGCAGGGAACTGAGGTCAAAGAGGATTCTTAGGGCATGAGAGATAGCAGCATATTGATATGTTGAAAGGAATGATCCAGTGAAAGTAAGAAATTGATGATGGAAGCAGAGAGTGAGAGTGAAGCACTGCTGGAATGATGTTGCGTAGGTGATAAAGGATGAGGTCACTGACGGGGGGAGCTCTTCAGTGAGTCTCTGCCTCAGTTCCCTGCTTCTCCCAGGCCCAAGCCTGGGGTCAAGGGTGAAACAGAACACAAGTCCCCACCCTTCCTCATAGGGTTGCACCAGCTCAGACACTCACCAATCTGATTTTCAGTTCCTTCTTTTGTGTTTGGTATCCAGAATTTTTGCTTTGCTTTTTGTGATTTCAGCTATGCTTTCAACTTATTTCATAACGTTTACCCATTTCTTGTTTTTGTGCCTGGATTTTTTTCTGGCTATTTTTCTGCAAATTGAAGTCAGCTAGGGTGATTTTATCAAGTGAAGATCTGATTAGGTTACACCCTACTTAAAATCCTTTGGTGGTTTACAGTTACTCTAAGAACAAAGTCCAGGCTTCTCAGAATACCGTATAAAACCTGCTCACCTCTACAGCCTTAGGAAACACCAATATTCACTCATCAAATATGTCAGTTTCCCTTTTTGGTTTCTGACCTTGGTCATTCTGAGAATGGCCTTCTTCATTTTAAGATTATAAAACTTCTTCATTCTAAGATTTAATACAACATGTTTTATTTTAACTTTTTTACATCTCAGATTTTAGTCTACTTAAAACTTTTTAAAAAATGATGTAATTACCTTTATTTTTTCTTACATTTTTAGCCAATTGTTCCAATGCCCTTTCTTCAATTTTAAATGTGATTGATTTGAAACACAGGCTCTGGCTTATGTTTATTATTGGGGGGCAGAGCGGCCTGGGTGTGCATGGTGAATGCCAATTCTATCTCTCCTCTGCTGTCGAGGATTCTTGGAGGCAACTTTTGTGCAGCACTGACACCAAAGGGGCATTTCCTAGTGGTATCGTGTAGGGTATCATTATGACTTAGTAGGAGTAATAGAATCAACGGATCTGGGAAGCTCTATTCTAGACTGTTGATCTGATTGTCTATAGCTACGCTGGGACCATACTGCTTTAACTTCTCATGGTTTGATAGAATGTTTTAATATCAAATAGGCAAAATCCCCTGTGTGGACTTTAACTTTTTATAAGTAATTTTAAACACCTTTTTTACTGAAGTATAATAATGTTTCATTGTTCTTATTTTGCAAGTCATTAGTTCTGATAAAAACATTCTAACGTTTTTTAGTATTTTAGGGTTTAGTGTTTAAAATTTTTGTATTCAGAATGTAATCCTTTAGCAATTTTTATTGATTTTAGAGAGGAAGGGAAGCAGAGAGGGAGAGAGGGGGAAACATCAGTGGCCTCCCACATGTGCCTTGACAGGGGATCAAACCCTTAACCTGAGCATGTGCCCTGACCTGCAATTGAATCCACCACCCTTTGGTACATGGGACAACATTCCAACCAACTGAACCACACTGCTCAGGGCCAGAAAGTTATCTTAATTCAGAATTTAAAAATAAAATATTACCGGCAAAGAATTTCATAGGAAAATCTTGAGCGGCTTAGGGTTATTTTTATTGGCTTGATGTACCATGAGAAAGAAATTAACCTATTATTTTTCATTGCAATTGAGAATCAAATAAGGAAATGGGTTTAAACTGCAACATGGCTTTCAGTTAAGCAAAAATAAAGAACTTTCTTATTTTAAAGATATAAGTCTGACTAAGGAGTAAAGCATACTTCCAAAGAAAATGTTAAATACTATTCTGCAGGGTTTTTTTTTAAATGTCTGACCTGGCCAGAGTGGCTCAGTTGGTTAAGCGTCATCCTGTACTCTGAAAGGTGGCTATTTGTTTGTTTGTTTGTTTTTAACATATTTTATTGATTTCTTTTTTTTTTTTTCTTTTTTTTTTTTTTTTTTTTTTTTTTTATAGAGAGGAAGGGAGAGGGATAGAGAGTTAGAAACATCAATGAGAGAGAAACATTGATCAACTGCCCCCTGCACACTCCCCACTGGGGATGTGCCTGCAACCCAGGTACATGCCTTGATCGAAACTGAACCTGGGACCCTTCAGTCCGCAGGCCAACGCCTCATCCACTGAGCCAAACCGGTTAGGGCTGAAAGGTGGCTATTTGGATTCCAGTCAGGGCACATATCTGGGTTGTGGGTTCCATCCCTGGTTGGAATGTGTACAGGAGGCAAATGATCCATGCTTCTCTCTCACATCGATGTTTCAATGTTTCTCTCTCTCTCTCCCTCCTCTTCCTCTCTCTAACCATGTCCTCAAATGAGGATTTAAAAAAAATGTCTGGACTCTTTTTTTCTCTATTTTCTCTTTCCTTCTCTAATCCTGCTGAGGGAAAGGGAACAAAAACCCAGTTGGTTGCTTGAGGGGTCTTCTAACTTACAATTACATGAGCTATAACCTTCAATGCAGGCTAGCTTGCATTTTTGGGACTTTCCAGGCATGTCAGGAACCATAGTACCACTATCCCCCATCAGTCTCACTTAAGAATGTAGTTCTGCTCAGAAATATACATGTCCTAAAACACTTACTTCCTTTGTTTTGATCAGATTTTCTTGCTTTGTCATTAGTGTTTCAAACATTCTACTGAGTCATTTTCTATTTCCATTCTCTCTGAAAATATGGCTTTTCCCTTGTTTATTTTCTGCACATATTTCACAGGGAATGATCTTTCTCTGACCACTATGTTTTAGCCTCTGTGGTTTCTTTTGCAGCATCGTTTCTTTAGTCATACTCACACTAATTTTATTAATGCTCTTCCCAGCCTAATGCACATGATGAATGCGACTTTACATTCTAGGCAATTGCAAAATATGACCAGTGAGCTGGGCACTAAGAAAATGATGGAGACTCGTGGCGTACTATTTCCAGCAGGGTTTCTGGTTCCAATAACTGCATTGCTTTGGATTCACCTTAATTCACCCAGTGCTATCTAGAGTTAGTATTATAGTGGATGTCCTGTGAGATGTTGTGGAGTTATTCATTCATCATTCAGCAAGTATTGATTGAGAGCCATCTGTCAGGTTCTGGGAAGAAACTAGACACAAGGTTTTCTGTCTGGCAGACATAAGTGTTACACATATTATGAAAAAAAGCTGTCAATTTATTTATTCAACACACATTTCCCAACCACCTCTTGCTTTGTGCAAAGCACTGACGTTACATGAACTGGGATGTGGAGCAGCAGGGGTGCCTGTGCGAGGAGTTGAGTGCCCACTCAAATGTAGGGGCTTCCTGATACCCTGGGTGAACAGCTGCCTCTTGGGCGCATGAGTCAAAGGTCACCACAGAGGCATTATCAGAAATTTCCTTCCTGTCTTCCTATTGCCTGCAACCATTGGAGCCACCCACTACATGGTGGGCAGAGGGCGCCTCTGTGGAAGCCACCTCAGCTGGCAGGTGGCGATGTCAGCAGAAAGGCCTGCAGTTGCAGTGGAGGGAAAAGGAGCAGAGAGAGAAATCCTCCCAGCCAGGTGAGGCTTGGGACAGGCCCTGGGGAGGGATACATGTAGGTCTCTGTAGCCATGCTCTTCCCACAAGCTCTGAAAGTGGGAGTTTTGATAGTCTTTCCAGGTTTGGTCTGAGCCCTAAGCCTCTTGGAGAGCTATGTCTTCCCTCCCCTCAACCAACCATTCATTCACTCAGCTATCAAATCAACCGGCCAAAAACTCACATTTCTCCCAGTGTGTGGCCTTTCACACAGAGCCCTTCCTCTGCTTTCCTCCCTTCTGGGTGGTTCTCAACCTTGGATGCACACTGGGATTCTTTGGGAGTTTTAGAAAGTGCTGATACTTGGCTTCCTCCTCAGAGATTCTGATGTAAACAGTCCTGAGTGCCTGGGCATGAGGATTCTTTATAGCTGCCCGGTGACCCTAATGTATTAGAATAAGCAACGAGGTTGAGACTCATTACTCTAAAAAATAAGTGTGATCAACCCCGTCTAATTCACTAAAGGGGAGAGAACGCTGCCAATCATCTTCATCGGTTTGCTTATGAGGTGACAGAAGATTTGACTTTGGGTGGTGGGCACACGGTGCAATATACAGATTTTGTAACATAGAAATCCACATATGAAACCTATATGTTCATGTTGATCAATGTCACCACAATTTAATAAATAAGTGAAAATGAAAAAAAAAGAAAAAACCATAAGTTTAAACTAGAGTGATAAGGTCTTACATAGACAGTAGGTTTAGAACTGTTGTAAATATAGACTTTCCAGTCCAAGTTGTGGAGTTGTCTAATAGAAACCTAAGCCTAGAACAAGTGCTAATTCTGTGGTGATGTTATGGACTGAATGTTCGTGTTCTGCTAACATTTGTATGTTGAAATCTTAACTCTCAATGCCATGGTATTAGGAGGTGAGGCCTTTGGGAGCTGATTAGATCGTAAGGGTAGAGTCTTCATGAATGGAATTAGTGCCCTTATGAAAGGATCCCCACAGAGATTCCTCACTTTCTTTCTGCCTTGTGTGGATACAATGAGAAGACAGTAGCCTGGCCGGTGTGGCTCAGTGGTTGAGCGTTAGCCCATGAACCAGGAGGTCACAGTTTGATTCCTGGTCAGAGCACATGCCACAGTTGTGGGATCGATCCCCAGTAGGGAGCGTGCAGGAGGCAGCTGATCTATGATTCTCTCTCATCATTGATGTTTCCACTTCTCCCTCTCCCTTCCTCCCTCTGATATTAATAAAAAAACATGTTTTAAAAAGGAAGAAAAAAATTGGACAGTATGGATGAGGGCCCTTACCAGAATCTGGCATGCTGGCACCCTGAGCTTGGACTTCTCAGACTTCAGCACAGTGAGGGGAAAATTTTGTTGTTTAAGCTACTTAGTCTGTGTTTGTTATAGACTGAACTAACTAAGACAGGTTGTTACAGTTCAAGAATAAAGTTGGCTTAAGAGAAGGCAAAGAGTTATAAACAAGCATTGCCTATGCTGGATTTATCAGGGAAAGTGTGCTTTTGGAGAAGAACTCCACAGGCTCTTATAAGAAATTTTACATGATTTAATAGGTACCTTCATTAGGTCATATGAACAAAGAATGGTTTAATACATGATTAGCTGAATAGCAACAGATACTTCTATGGGGAGTTGATTACCTTCTTCAGATATCTGAAGGGTTGTTCATGGAATGAAAATTAAATTTATTCTTTGGAGCCAGAGGAAAGAATGAAGATCAAAAATGAAACGTTAGCCCTAGCTGGTTTGGGTCAGGCGACTGAAGGGTCCTGGGTTCGATTTTGGTCAAGGGCTCATGCCTGGGTTGCAAGCTTGATCCCCAGTAGGGGGCATGCAGGAGGCAGCCGATCAATGATTCTCTCTGATGTTTCTAACTCTCTCTTCCTCTCTGAAGTCAATAAAAAATATATTTAAAAAATGAAATGTTACATTGCAGCATATTTCCATTCAGTATAAGGGGATGAGATCTTTACAAAATTCTGCCCAATAATGGAGTCAGCAACACAAAAGGTAGTGGAATTTATTTTTTTAAAATTTATTTTCCATTATAGTTGACATACAAAATTATATCAGTTTCAGGTGTACAACATAGTGATTAGACATTTATGTACCTTACAAAGTAATCAGCCTGATAAAGTTGGTACCCATCTGACACCATATATAGTTATTATAATATTATTGACTATATTCCCTATGCTATATTTTACACTGTGACTATTTTTATAACTTGCAATTTGTACTTCTTAATCCCTTTCACAACACTCTCTCCCTCTGGTGACTATCAATTTGTTCTCTGTATCTGTGTTTCTGTTTGTTTGTTTTGTTTTTTAGATTCGACATGTAAGTAAAATCATATGGTATTTATCTTACTCTGTCTAACATTTCACTTAGCATAATACCATCTAGTTCCATTCATGTTGCTGCAAATGCTAAGATTTCATTCTTTTTAATGGCTGAGTAATATTTTATTGTATACTAGAGGCCTGATGCACAAAATTCATGCAAGAGTAGGCCTTCCTTCTCCCAGCTGGCGGCACTGGCTTCTCTCTGGCACCCAGGACCTGGGCTTCCCTCACAGCCCTGGCTTCATCTGGAAAGTTGTCTTGAAGGATGTCCAGTCTAATTATCATATTACGCTTTTATTATTATAGATATGTACCACCTCTTCTTTATCTGTTCGTCTATTGATGGACACTTCTATTATAGGTTGCTTCCATAATATGGCTATTGTAAATAATGCTGCATTGAATATAGGGGTACATATGTCTTTTTGAATTAGTGTTATGGATTTCTTCAGGTAACTACCCAGAAGTGGAATTTCTGAGTCAAAAAGTAATTCTATTTTTTTTTTTTTTGGAGAAAACTTCACACTGTTTTCCATAGGGCTGCACCAGTTTGCAACCTCACCAACAGTGCATGAAGGCTCCCCTTTCTCTACATCCTCACCAACACTGGTTGTTTGTTGATTTACTGACGATAACTATTGTGACACATGTGAGGTGATATGTCATTGGGGTTTTAATTTGCAGTTCCCTGATGATTAGTGTTGTTGAGCATATTTTCATATGTATACTGGCCATCTGTATGTTATTTTGAGGGGAAAGTCTATTGAGATCCTCTGCCCACTTTTATATTGGATTGTTTGTTTTTTGGTGTTAAGTTGTATGAGTTCCTTATATATTGTGGATATTAACTCCGTATCAGATGTAGCATTGGTGAATATCTCCTTCCATTCAGGAGACTGTCTTTTCATTTTGTTGATGATTGCCTTTGCTCTGCAAAACATTTTTAGTTTGATGTAGTCCCATTTGTTTATTTTTTTGTTTTTTTTCCCCTTACCCAAGGATATATATTCCCAAAAAAATATTGCTAAGAATGATGTCAGAGAGTTTACTGCCTATGTTTTGTTCTAGGAATTTTATGATTGTAAGTCTTACAATAAATCTTTAATCCATTTTGAGATTATTTTTATATATGGTGTAACAAAGTGGTCTAGTTTCACCTTTTTGGTATATATTTGCCCTCTTTTCCTAATGCCATTTACTGAAGAGACTGTCTTTACCCCATTATATATTCTTGCCTCCTTTGTCATAGATTAATTTACCGTATAGGTGTGAGTTTATTTCTGGGCTCTTTAGTCTGTTTCAGTGATCTACATGATGTTTTTTTAATCTAAGAACCAGGCTGTTTTAATTACTGGAGCCTATGGTACCGTTTGATATCAGGGAACATGATACCTCCAACTTTGTTCTTGCTTTGACTCTTCAGGTTCCATATAAATTTTAGGGCTATTTGTTCTAGTTCTGTGAAAAATGCCATTGGTATTTTGATAGGAATTGCATTGAGTCTGTAGATTGCTTTGGGTAGTATGAACATTTTAACAATGTTAATGGTCCTGAGATTCTTGACACAGAAAATATTAAATCAAATTAAATCCTTTAGTAGTTATTTGCATGAGAGATGTGTGTATGCGAAAAATGGTAGGAAGGAAAAGTTCATGGCACCCATAAGTCACTATGATGTGAACGCTCATGTTTAAGCACATATGTATCTTTAAAACATGTATTTGCCAGTGATTTAAACAGAATGGAACATATATTTTTCTTCATTAAAAAAAAATCTAAAATGAGAAAAGGGAACACAGTCAAGGTTGAGGCTTGGGTCTCACAAATATCAAGACATGAGTGACGTTCCTTTACATCTCCATTTCTTACAGCTACTGCTCAGTGTCATTTAGGAAAAGTGGCTTAGGATGGGATTGGCAATCTACCATGTGCATCCAGAGGTGGAGTCTTATGTCCATTACTCTGCCCTTCCCCTCTCCAGTGTCCTCCCCACCAGATTTTCTCTCAAAATTTCCATTCTGCTTAGTCTCCAAACGTAAAAACCTGAGAAATATATGTTAGTGTTATGACCGTTGGCTCCCCTATTCGTAGGAAACAAGAATATAGGTGGGAGTGGTGGAATAGCTACCACTCCCAGGAGGTCAAGAGCAGGCCTGGGGGGAAGATTTTTCTTGTCCTCTGTCCTCAGACAACCTGCAAGCCACATGGAAAGATTACCAAATTTTTAATTATGGGCATAGAGATTTTTCAAAACTGTGTTACAGGTTTTTGTGTGTTTTTTTTTTTTTGCCACAGATTTATTTCTTTTATGAATATAGGCAAATTATACACATTATTCTTGTGTTATGTCAGGAATAATCCCTATGAATAATAAGCCAAATTTACGGAAAAATTCTCAAATAAAGTTCAGGTGAGCTTGGAAGAGAAAGTAAAAAAGGGCACATCTTTAAAGTCAAAGAAGAAATATTTGTTTACAGAGGAAGAAATGATCACCCACAAAACACCCAGAGGCCTTAGGGTTTCTCTAAAAATTTTATTTCAGTGCAATCTTATAAAAGAATGACACTGTGTTTTCTTTAAGAAAAAAACCAAACCAAAAGAATAAGTTGTTTCCTATCTGGGAAGATTTTTTAACAACAATTTCCCCCATGCTTTTTAAATTGTGGCTTTCACATGCTCTACTTGAATTTGGTAAATGGACTCCTCTCCTCCCTCAAACAGCAGAAACAAGTATTTCCTGTATAGAGGTGTTTTTTCTCTTCCTTTGAGAATCATCTCTCAAGACAGGATATGGGTACAGATAGCAAACACCCAAGGAAGTGAGCTGCAATATATTTTATTTCTCTTTACCACAATCAAAGACTAGAAGACAAGTATAAGTTAAAATGGCCTTCTCCCCAAGACTGTCAATCCTGCCTCTGGAATTTTATCTGGGAAATATTGCCCAAGTAATAAGTGGAAGAATAATCACACACACACACACACACACACACACACACACACACACACACACACCAGCTCTTTCTCCCTTCTTGAAAGGAGACTTGTAGAGAGGTAGCAAAGCCCCAAATTCCCATTCTTTGAGGAGCATGGCAGCCAGAAAGAACTGGGTGTTTTCCTTGTGGCACATACCTTGGTTGGCCAAGCTACAGAGACTGGGTAGGAAAAAGACTCATTGGCATACAGGTAGGCAGGTCCACTCCTGATTAAGTGCAATAGAGCAGGCTTCTAACTTTCATGTATTTATGAGCCCCTGGGGATCTTGTTGAATATAGATTCTGATTCAGTAGATGTCTGGAATAGGATCCAAGATTTTGCATTTCTGAGAAACTCCCAGGTCCTGTGGATGCTGGTACAGAGAATGACCTCTCCCTGAAACATTGGTCTGTGGAGTGACTGACTGACTGAACCTGAATCAGAGGGGCAGCTTTAAAACCCTGGTTCCCAGGCATCTACATTCTCTCAAAGCTCCAGGCTAATTGCTGGAGCAAAAAGGCTTTGGACTTTTAACAATCAACTCATTTCATAAATAAGTAAACAGGTTGTGAGTGGTTACGTGGCCTTCCCAACAGGTTCTAGTTAAATGATGCTTTAAAACTGGAACTTCAAGACTCCTTTTCAGCCCACCACCCTGCTCTTTCCTCTTTGGCTGCCTGGGGCAGTTACTTCTCCCAAGAAAGCAAAGCAATGCCCATCTCTGAGTAAATGATTCTCGAGTATAAAATAAAAGCAGGTCCAGTGCTGTTTAATGTGGTGCCATTCCACCTAGAACATTTCCTCTTGCTGGAAGGAAGCCCTAAGAGGTCTAAATCAAGTTGTTTCTACTCTACTCGGACAGTAAGTTGCTCAGAGAAGTGCACTATGGAAATGGAAATGGAAATGTTTCCCATTATATGCCCCTGGGAGATAATTTCATAGTTTAAAAGGACTTTGTCGCTGGGTGTTTTTCTGATGCCCAATGAAAACATTGATGCTTTCAACAATTCCCACACAATCCATAACCCTAAAATGGACCTCTCATCTTTTCTTAGAACTTGAAGGCTTTGTGCTTATTTTCATCTCGTGTGTGTGCCTCAGCTACAGTGCGGGGTAGCCTTCACCTGGTCTCTTTGATTTTAGATGAAGCACTGAAACTTCTCACAAGTCTGCCCCTTCTTCCTCCTTACAGAGTGGTGCCAGTTCAGAGAATGGGGTTGTGGTTTGGATTTTTCCTGTAGTGTAATTTTTGCTTCATCATTGTTGGTTCTTTTTTTGGGGGGAAGAAGAAAATAATCTCCATTTATGTTAAAGAAAAGTATATGCTGGGCTCATCCCACGTAAACAAGGAAGGTTGAGGAAGGAGGGCTTTCTTCACAGTATCTGCATCTCAAAGCTGGACCCTTCCTGTCCTTCAGTTTGACATCTGATTGCAGGCCTTTTCCTCCCGGGTTCTGAAGCCACACTGGGCTACTCTGGTAGCCAGAGATGTCAGCCTGTGGATACCTCCTGAAGGTGTTTCCTAATAAACGCGTCTCTTTGGGTTTCTCTGGTGGAGACAAACCTGTTCGCATGCTATGAATGCTGCCTCAGTGAAAGGATAAGCACAAGGCGGCCCTTCTTTGGAGAGGATTTCTTTCTGGAACAGTCTTTAAGCAACTGGTCTGAGATGATTTCTTACTTAAGGACATTATAAACATTCTGCGGCAGTGAGTTTCAGCAGGAGGTCTTGCTGTATGCTGGACGGAGCCTCATTAAGAATGAGAGGGTTGAGAGTGAGGCTCAGCTCCCCTCTGCATGGCCAGGAGTCCTAGTGAGCTTCAGGCCTCCTCTCCTTCTAAACCTTAGAATCTAAAGGGATAAAGTCACTCTGACAATTGACAATGAGAGGAGATAATGTGAAAGCACGTGGTGAGTGGTGATCCCTGACACAAATATAAGATGGTACTATTACCACCAAGAAAAAATATTCTACCTGTTATGTGTAACTGTTGCTCTTCTTCCCCATTAGCCTTTTATAAGCCGTGTAAAAGATGCTTTCCCGGCAGTGTGGCAGGTGTGAAAATCCTTCTCCCACATCCCATCTCCCAGCTTCCAGCTCCCAAGGTCAGCCAGCCTCAGCACAGGGCCATGTCTTCCAGGGACTGCTCCCTGCCCGCAGCAGTGTGGCAGGGACTCTGAGATCTGGGAGACACAGGCTTGCAGAGGAGAGCTGGGCTGAGGACTCCTCATTAGTTTTGCTGAAACTTTCCTGGAAACTTCAGAGAAGTTTCAGACCTTCCCTTCCCTCTGTCCTTTGGAAGACTCAGAGTTCATTGTTGTTTGATGGCCCCCCTGCCGTCTCTACCTCCCTCCTCATTACCCTCCCCACCTCCCGTGGTGTTCCCCATCTTTATCTCTTAAGACAGACCTCTTGCTGTCTTAATTCCATTTTAGCTTCTGCTTCTTAGAGACCTGGAGTAATGCAGACCACGGATCCAACTTCTGTTGAGTGTCCACAGCACCCAGAGCTGTCGGCAGTGACAGTCCCCCAGAGCCTGCAGCTCCCTGGCCACGTGCTTCCTGGACAAGGCGGTTCTCTGGTTCTACTCAGTCCCTGAGCACTTGGACAGTTCCCTTACAAGTGCTGTCAGTTCTGGGATGGTAAGTGTACAGTTCCTGTTAGCAAGTGTCCATTTTTGGCCCCAGCACTCTCTGCCCAGGTGGCCACTGACAGGGATGGAGCCCAAGTGCCCATTCTGGGACCCGGGACTCACTCTTCACCTGCTCCACAGCTTCTCCCTCAGGCCTCCCCTCTCTTTAGTTCCTCATCCACAATATCCGTCATTTTGCCCCCTTCCAACAGTAGTTCTTAATGTTCCTTTATTAGAATGAACTAGGTGGCGATGGGGGTAGGTAAGTTTAAAACATCTCAGTGACTTAAAATAACCAAGGTTTGTTTCTCACTAGATTGACCCTCTTGTCTGACTTCTGCTTGTCACAGTCACTCAGGGCCCTGGGCTGAGGCTGGGGAAGGCTCCCTCTCACACGTGCCGCCTGAGGTCTGAGGCAGAGAGGAGCAGACTGGAGCTGATAATGAAACTTAAGTGCTGTCTCCTGGAAGTGACACTCCATTCTGCTCCCATTTCTTTGGCCAAAGCAAGTCGTGTAGCCATGCCGAACTTCATGGGGCAGAGAAATAAAGGGGAACCGGTGGAAAACTTAATGTCACAGTCCCTTAGAAAAGGTGGGTCTGAAGGAGCCCTGGTTTTTCACACATAAACTCTATTGGTTGTCCTGGAAGCCCATGAGAGCTAGATTCCCTGAAAGGGTTAGACAAAGTAATTTCAATCCCCCTAAGGCTAAGCCTAGAGATTCTAACACAGCAAAAGAGGAAAAGTTGTGTTTTCCACCCTGCTGCAGTCTGAACTGTTGCGAGGACACAGCTAGCAAGGGGCTAGAGTTTGATTAAAGGACTGTTCATGTGACTAAAATATCACACCACCAATGTCTGGGTGGCTGGCCACCACTTTGTGGTTCTCAGCCAAGGGACAGGGCCTCTCCAGCTGTTTCCAGGGCTCCTGGGCCAGGACCAGGAATCCTCGATGCCTGCAATTGTGTTGGGGCTGCTAAGCAGGGACTGTACACCTACCATTCTGGAACTGACAACACTCCAGCTGTTGCCAGTGGCCTGAGAAATGCCTTCTTGCTCAATCGTTTGCGAGCTACACTGTCGGAAATGTGTTAGGAAGGATTCTTTTCCAGCCTCAGCTAAATGACACTCTTTACATAGCTTATCTGTTGGGTTTGTGCTTTTCTGAGGGGGGTGGAGAGGTTTCTAAGTGCTTTGAATTTAAATTGCCAAGCACAGTACAGATTGAATTCCAGTTCTATTGAGTGTATTGCCATGTGCTCTTAGAGACCTGGAGTAATGCAGACCATGGATCATTCTGATGCCCAATGCAAACATATAAGACTGTTCAGAACATATAAGACTGTTCAAGCAGGCCACTTTCATAGAAAAATTAAGTCAAATGATTTAGAAGAGCATCAGATCACCTGATTACAGATTTTTATGGAGTTCAGAGCCCTCTTATTTCCTCTTAGTCTGAGGACAGTATGGCTAAGGCTATAAACAGGTACTCACCCAGATCTTTCTGAGGATCAGAGAGGGATGCTTGGCTTCAACATTATGGGAAATACCCATCTTTAACTTGGTATTGAGAAAAATATCTATAATTAATTTATGACATAGACCCCTGATGGAAAAACAGATGAAGTTTCAGCAGAAATTAGCATCCTCTATGTTGGGTGTGATAATTAATTCTTCAAGAGGGGACCAGAGTGTGTAGAAAGCATCTTCTCAATCCTGTTAACCTCCAGGTGGAGCTTTGGTGACACTATTATTAATCATTGGACCTAATCTTAGGAAATAAGATGTTTTCCATAAAGCACAGAAAATATATGATAA
>PVJC01029050.1:0-22163 GCA_004026665.1 Murina feae | reverse complement strand
TAACCAATGTCACCCTAATCAATTCAATAAAGAGGAAGGAATGTATATGGAAATTTCATAAAACATTTAATCTGAACACAACCTTTCAATCTACTTTCAACTTCTGTTTTTGTTTTTATAGCTTTATTAATGTATTTATTTATTTTTGATTGTTTTACCACTTACTTATACATTCATTGGTTGATTCTTTTTTGAAAATATTTATTGTTAAGATTATTACAGATGTCCCTATTTTTTTCTTGCATAGATCCCCTCAACTTGGTTCTCACCCCACTCAGGCCCTCATCATGTTATTGTCTGTGTCCATAAGTAATTCATACATGCATATAAGATCTTTGTCTAATCTCTTCCTGCACCTGCCCCATACTCCTGTTCCTCTGAGAATCTGTTTCATTTACATACCCCTGATTCTATTCTATTCACCAGTTTATTATGTTCATCAGATTTTTATTCATTTGATTTTTAGATTCAATTGTTGATAGATATGTATTTGTTGCCACTTTATTGTTCATATGTTTTAATCTTTATCTTTTTCTTCTTCTTCCTTTTCTTAAAGAATACCTTTCAAATCTTAGCTATGGTAAATTCTACTAATATTTGGAAACATCCTAAGTGCTCATCATCAGCTGAATGGATTAGAAAACCCTGATACATCTACACAATGGAATACTATTCTGCTGTAAAAAAAAAAAAGAAGAAATTCTTACCATTTGCAACAGCATAGATGGAACTGGATAGCATTGTGCTAAGTGAAATAAGCCAGCCAATGAAAGAAAAATACCACATGATCCCACTCATTTATGGATAATAAAGACCATTATAAGCTGATAAACAAAAATAGATACAGAGGCAAAGCAGCATCAAATAGACTGTCAAACACGAAGGGAAGGCTGGGGAGGATGGGGGGAGGGGTGAAGGATTTGTATGCATGTATATAATCATAATAAATGGATACAAGACACTGGGTGGTAGGGGAGGTCGGGGAAGGTCAAGGGGGAAAAAAAAGAGACATATGTACTACTCTTTGTAATATTTTAAGCAATAAAAAAAATAATTTTTTTAAAAAGAATACCTTTCAGCATTTCATATAATACTGGTTTGGTGGTGATGAACTCCTTTAGCTTTTTCTTGTCCGTGAAGCTCTTTATTTGACCTTTAATTCTAAATAATAACTTTGATGGGTAGAGGAATCTTGATTGTAGGTCCTTGCTACACATCACTTTGAATATTTCTGGCCTCCCCCTTCTAGTCTGCATAGCTTCTGTTGAGAAATCAGCTGACAGTGATATAGACACTCCCTTATGGGTAACTAACTGTTTTTCCCTTGCTGCTTTTAAGATTCTCTCTTTGTATTTTGCCCTTGGCATTTTAATTATGATATGTCTTAATGTGGTCCTCTTTGTGTTCCTCTTGTTTTGGGTTATCTGTGCTTCCTGGTCTATTTCTTTCTCCAGATAGGGAAAGTTTTCTGTCATTATTTCTTCAAATATGTTTTCAATACCTTGCTCTCTCTCTCTTCTGGCACCTCCAAAATTTGGATGTTGTTATGCTTAAAGTTGTCTCAGATGCTCCTTACACTATCTTCATATTTTTGAATTCTTTTTTCTTTTTGATCTTCTGGTTTGGTATTTTTTGCTTCTTCATATTCAAATCATTGATTTGATTCTCAGGATCCTCTAGTCCAGTGGATGCCAACCTTTCAGACCTCATGGACCACTAGTGGTCTGCGGACCACTGCTTGGTGACCATTGCTCCAAAGGTTTACTTAAACCAGCGGTTGTCATCTTTTGAACCTCACAGACCATCAAGTGGTCTATGGTCTAGTCTACTATTGAATCCCTGTATATTATTCTTTATTTCAGTCAGTGTATGCTTAATCTCTGACTGTTCCTTTTTCATTTTTTTTAGCATTCTCTCTAAGATTCTTGAAAGTTTCACTAAGTCCTTTGGAGGTTTCTAAAAGATGCTTGAATAACCTTATAATGGTTTTGAACTCTATATCCAGTAGTTCACTTTCTTCCATTTCTTTCATTTGTGACATATTTTTAATCTCTGCATTTTGGCTGCTTTTGTGTTTTTGTTTCTATGTGTGTTGGGTAGAACTGCTAAGTCTCCTTGAATTTATAGAGTGGCCTTTTTTAGTAGGTGTGCTATAGGACCCAGAGTCTCAGCTTTCCCAATCACCTGAAGTGGACACTCTAGATGCACCCTTCTGTGAGTTATGCATACAGTCTTGTTGTTGTTGAGCCTTGATTGCTGTTGGTATCACTGGGAGGAATTGACTTCCAGGCCAATTGGCTGCGGGGACCAGCTGTGACTATGGTGGCAGAGTTGCTGGGCAGGACACACCCTTATGGAGCAGGACTTGCTTCAGTGGGGCTTTGGTGTTCACTGAGTCTGCCTCTTGAGTGTGTTTCTGTTCCTGGTGCTGGGTCTTGGGCCTTTTATTGACAGGTTTGGGGCTCCCTGACCCAGCTGCAGCTTGTTTGGCAAGTTTTTAGCCTGAGCAAGGAAAGGCCATTAATATGCTAAAGCTGCTGTGCACAGCTTGGATGGGGTTGTAAATTGGATGAGGCGGGGTCTCAGGGAATCACCAGGGCAGTGCAAACTGAAATGGCTGTCAGTCAGCTCTGAGACCATGAAGGTCCCAGCACAGGAACAATGACTGCTGCAAGCATCTCCTTCTGAAAGCAAGCTGCTCTTATGTTCCTGCCCCGATGCCAGATAGTCCAGTTTCTCCTCATATGTGTCTGAATCCCCCAGATCCTGGCCCAGCATGGGAGCCCAGAGGAAGCAGAAGCTTGTAAGTTAAGTTCATGGTGCCAGCCTTTTAAGAAGAGCACTTGGTCTCCAGCAACCTTTATGTCACTTTGGATTTTACAGCCAGAAGTTGAGTGTGCTTTCTTCTTTTCTTCTCTAATTATAGGACTTCTTTCTATTTAGCCAGCTTTCCGGTGATTCTGGGTAATGTTTGTTCTGTGTTTTAGTTGTAATTTTGATGTGGTTGTAGGAGGCCACAAGTACAGACATTTTCCTACACCCCTATTTTGGTTCTTCTCCCCCAACTTCTGTTTTTGGAAAGTTTCTAATATTTTATCTCTTTCACTGGTCATACACAACAAATAATTATAAACAAAATAATAAAATCTTGTATATCCTCAATTAAAGTCCCATTAGGAGAGAGATATTCTATGATTTTGTATGAAATATAGAACTTCTGTGCTTTCCTGTTTTTATTTATGGTGTCATATTGATGACGAGAGTAATTATAATGTTATAATAATTATTTTCTGCAAATTAAACAAGTTTACATTTAGATGGATAACATATTTCTTTATTACTCTTCTGTGGTCATAAATACTTTAATAATATAATAGAAGTCCAAAATGCTTATAAATATTCATAGTTACTTAAAATAGTTGAATTGACTTAACGCATTTGCTCCTTTGTAAACACATCATTTAAATTAAATTTCTAAGTAAAGTGTTTGAGCTCAGCAGGTGTTTCTCAGTAGTTGACCATCAACCTGTGAACCAGGAGATCAAGGTTCAATTCCCTGTCAGGGCGCATGCCCAGTTTGTGGGCTTGATCCTTAGTGTGGGGCATGCAGGAAGCAGCCAATCAATAATTCTCTCTCATCAATGATGTTTCTATTTCTTTCTTTCTCTTACTTCCTCTCTAAAATCAATAGAAATCTATTAAATAAAGCATTTGAGAAAGTTTGGAATATAGTATATAGAAAAGGAATATTCGTCTAGAATAAATAGTAAGTTCTTTTAACTCTTGTTTTTCTCTGCTAGAGCACACCATATTGGACATACCATAAGACACTTGCTTTGTTGTTCAGAAGGCTCAATAGAGTCCTTCCCATCTGTGTGCGTGTGGATCATTTACACATAATCTGTAACCCAGGAAGAGATACCAGAACCGGATGGTCTTAAGATGCCTGAGATAACAGCATTGTTCCCAGCCCTTGCCACCCAAAGTAGAAGCATCTCTTTTCTCTTCCATTTTCCCTTAGCCTGATGCACCTGGAATGATCCCAAATCCTTCCCCGGGACCATGCCTTATTCTGGATATAGAGCTGACAATGTCTACATTTGTGTTGTCCTACATTAAGGGTATTAATAGTGTTTCTCCATTATAAATAGCACCAGAGCAAATAGCTTTGTGCATAAGTTGTTCTACATGTTTCACATTAAAATAAACCAATATAAAACCAATCTTTGCCAATTTGAACCCAGAAGGTATAGCTATTAAATATGTGTTACTCATGTAAAATGGTAAAGAAAAATGCGGAAAATATTTATCTTATCTTAGTTACATTCCTATCTGCCTCCTTGTCTTAATTTTAAGTTCCTTGACGGCAAGGATTATGCTTTGAAATTTCTACATTTGCTGTGTGTCCAGAATTAACCTTTCATATACTCGGTAGGACTCTTAAACAGAATGGGCAAATGCTTTGAATATTCAGTGAAGCAACATCTGTTTTTGCCTCCACCTCCCACCCTAACACACAATATCTGCTGTCAATAGGTGATGCATTCTGGGGAGACGGTCCTTGCCAAAGGAATTTCCCTTACTTGCCTCCTCTTTCCATATGCTCCTTCCCTGTAGCATATCCTGAATTAGGAGGCTCAAAGAGGTGATTGCAATCACTGAGATGACATGTCACACCTGGAACTAAGTACTCTTCCTTTACCAATTTCCTGTAGTAAAATGTCAAATCTAAGTGTATGGCTAAGGAACTCTGTTGTTTCTTTGTGAAATCAAATATTGTGCTTAATATCAGTGTACCACTCTTGTTTACTGCTTAAAATACAGGCAGATGCATAAGGTGAAACTAAACTACTTTAAAATCTGATAGAATTGACAAAATAATGTAATTGAGAGAGTAGGATGTATGGTCTTATGACACTTCATCATTTCTCTTATATGTACACACGACTTCTGTCTAAAGTTGAATCAGTTATGTGTTTAAAATATATAAATAAACTAACCATCCCTAGCTGATCTCTATGTACCATATTCCATATAAAGGAGAAAGTACTAAGTAACTTTTTCTTTTATTTTATTAATAGTGTGCATTAGTATATATGTATTTGTGTGTATGTGCATTTGTGTATATTTATATACTCTCAGATATTTACACATGTATTTCATAGTTTGCCATATCAAATTTATACCTACATCCACATAGCTAGCTAATGGTATTCCTATTTAATGTTGTAACTTTATTTTTATTAACTCTGCTGTTCAGCTATAATAGATTATTCTAATTTTTTTTTCCTATTTTCTGTATATGGCATCTTAATGTCTATATTTTGTTCTGTGTTAGATAAGTTTAAAAGAGTACCTGTTTGGAATGGTTTTTATTTATTTTTTATTATTTCCCTGAGAATAGTTCACTGGAGAGCTTAATGATAACATGTTTTAAATGCTCATTAAAAATACGTCATTTAGAAATAGTTACAATAGTATATCATTTAGAAATAAGCATTTTCTTCAAACATAACAACAAATACATATTATCAAATGCTTTATATCCATAATATTTATCCTATATTTTATTTATAGCAGAGTTATGATTTCATTTAAAAAATTAAAGATGATATTCACAGGATAGGTAATTTAATTTATCCTTAAGCTAGATTTTAATTCCTGTTTTTTAAATAACTGTTTAAATATCACTTGCATAAAGAAACTCTAACATTAAAATATTCCACTAAAAAAGGAATATTTTTCTAATAGTTTTCAAGGTATCTAATTGCCATTGGGAGGCAACCAGTGGACTAAAATTGTACTGGTATACTACAATTTTTACATAGTAAAGCAAAATATGTATTATAAGCCAGTCCTATAATAGCAAAGTGATGAAGTTCTGAGAGCAGTTAAGGCTTGGGAAAAGGGCAGTGCTGAAATTAAATATAAGATGATTTGTCTTTTAAGACATCTAAAAATAATAGCTAATAATGTCAAGTACTTTCCCAAGTCCTTTAACATGTATTGACTTTGAGAACGCTCCCAGCAGCTACATGGGGTTTGTATTATTACCTCCAAGTTTCAGATGAAGACACTGAGTCTGAGATATATTACGTAACTTGCCCTGGATAACTCACTAGCCAGTAGAGGACCCGGGATTCATATCCATGTTGTTTCAGGTTTAAATGAGACCATTTAGTATTTGAGAGAATAATGGACATTTTAATCCAGGAAGTTATTTTAAAGATTTTTCTATCCAACTTTCCCAACTTGTATTCCATGGTAAACTTTACACCAATTGCTGCTGGGATAAAAGCTCCCATGGTCTAATACATCAGGAACAATAAAAAATAGAACATAATATTTCCCCTTTACTCTTGAGAGGTACAGTGGGCATAGCAGAGGATCTAAGAAATCCCAAGTGAAGAACTGTTTCAAGCAGTGGTTTCCAGCCGTCACTGACAAGAAAACTCTTGTGGAACACAAGTGTCACAGCCCCTAGTAATAGTTTTCCCTAGCACATAAATGCTGGCAATCTCCAGCCCTACTATTTAGCAGATGGAAGATTGAGGCCCAACAGGCCTCTGAGAACCCAGACTCTTCCCAGGCCCGCACATGTTTTTATCTTACTCAGCTTTTGAACCAAGATGTAGGCACAACTGTTTAGCTTAAGTTTCTTCTAAATTTCCATTTTTGTTACTCTTTTCAACAAGAAAACCATCATTATGGTGAAGATAGATGGATAGAACAGATTGATCAGCAATACTCCAGTTTAATACAAAATATCCACAATAGCCCTATCGGTTTATGCTCAGTGGTTAGAGCATTGGCCTGTGGACTGAAGCGTCATGGATACAGTCTGTTCAAGGGCACATGCCTCGGTTTCAGACTCGATCCCTAGCCCTGGATGGGACACACGTGGAAGGCTACTAGTGGATGTGTTCTCTCACATCAACGTTTCTCTCTGTCTCTGTTTCTCCCCCTCCCTCCCACTCTCTCTGAAAACCAATGGAAAAAGAATATCCTTGGGTGAGGATTAACAACAACAACAAAAAATATCCACAATAAAACTTTAATTTAAGCAACGCTTCAACATTTTTGGTATTAAATATTACACATCTAAAAATTAGAAAAAAAATAAAACTAACCAACTCACAAAGAAAACTCTAGGAGAGTCTTGAAGAGCCAGAGAATCTATCTTTGGGGTACTGACCATGATCATAGGCCATAAGGGCATTGCACCACCCAGCTTTAGTGCATGAGATCATGGAGTTATCATATAGAGCTCAACAGAATTTTATATATTTTTTCTGACTGCTGCATGTTTTACCGTTTCAGTTCCTCCGAAGATATATGACATCTCAAGTGATATGACCATCAATGAAGGGACCAATGTCACCCTAATCTGTTTGGCCAATGGGAAACCAGAGCCCACCATTTCTTGGCGGCACATCTCCCCGTCAGGTAAAGCAGAACTATGCCAGTGCTGTTTGTGCTGTTCACTGTCCTCCTTTAACCTCACTTGTTCCAAACCTGAGTCAGTTTATTCTCTTACATCTTATGCATGAGTAGGCCGGATGACTATTTTTATGCTTATTCTTTATACCTAAATATGCTGTCGCTCACAAAAGTTAAGTGAACATTTCCTGTCAGAGCCTGGAATGGAACCTGTGTCTCAGGATTCTTAGTCAAGGTTACTTTCATTTTAGTATCCTGGAGAACTGCACATCAGTAGACAAAAGGCCCAAATGGAAATATTCCAAGTGAAATATTTTTGTTGACATGTGTAAGGCTTTTTATTCTGTCTGCATGCGCATGTTAATAGGCCATCATGAACTGCTAAGGTAATCAGGGGGAAAGCACATTATACAAATTATGAGATTGCTGGGTCTAATTTGAAAAGGCAGTTCAGAATCAAGGATCTGGTAGTTAGAATTACATTTTCAGTGATGAAGGGATCTTAAAACCTAAGAGTTTAAGCGACTTGTACAAGACCATATACCTCTGTGGAATTAAGGGGCAAGACATGAAGAGGTGAAATTCACCCTAGAAAGCTGAGGATAATCATTAAAACACTCCTGTTGTCACAGTGGCGACTCTAACCGAATCGTCAACTTGTGTCTGATTTTAACATTTGAACTATGTAGCTTTAAACTTACCATGGAAGTGAAGGCGGTGCTTTTAATGAGCAGGATGCCATAACATTTCAGATAATGAAAATTGATTTTTATTTGTTCTGTATTTTTAGTGGAAATAGTTTCAACAAGGCTATTGTGATGAAAATGCTTTTAAAGAAATCAGAAAGACACATTTTATACAGGCATAGGAAGAGGACAGCTGGAACATCTATTTGATCTGCTAATGCTTTCTTTAATATCACTTATTCTTAAGTGTCTTTCAGTTTCCTCATTTATGCAGTAGGTCTGATGAGACTTGCTCACATCATATGCTTAGTATTACTATTAATGTGAGAAGAAAATCAATATAACAGCAGTATACACTTATACGATATGCATTATGGCCTCTATAATGTTTCTGAAGCATGAGTGCACTCTTGACTGCCAACACTTCACTCTCTAGAGTGGCTACGGGATCATAAAAACTGGCATGTGAGCACTGAGTTAGGGACAGGGCTCTCGGTGGAGTGTGAGACAAACTCAGGACTGACAGTTGGGATAAATGTGTTTCTATCTCCAATTCCCTGGTCATCAGTGCAACCAATGCTAGTGCAAATCACCTAGCCTCGGCTACTCTCAGCTAGTCTCCTACTTTCCAAAATCAAATGATAACAATCCCTGGCTATTGTGGGACTGCAAATAGATACTAGGCCTAACCGTGCTTTATAAAGTATAAGATGCTATGCAAATATATGACTGATTCGTAATCATCTTTCCAGGGATTTAAATCTGATATGGTAATATATTTTTTGTAAGAATGAGGCACATAATCTCCATCTTTATACAATTTAAGATTAATATGTTGGATTTAACTCACCTGCTTTGCAGTGCTTGTTATTATGCATGGTCTTCTTTTTAAAGTGCTTGGGTACATTTTAGTTTAATTAAATAGCATGAATGTTGGTTAGTGAAGTTATTAGAATAATGATAATGGATAACATCATGAAGCTGAAAGAAGACAGATTGGGTTTATAAGTTAAACTGTACATAGATTTGTTTTCCTGATCCTGCCATACAGAGTAAATTAGAAAAATTACCATAAGTATTAACTATTATCCAATGAATAGCTAGACATGGCTTATAGTTTTATAAATGCCATGTCTAGCTATTTTCATATTTTCAAATTATAATTTGTTAACTATCTATAAATGTGCAGAACTATGGAGTTTCTGCATTAAGTAACATGCCTGATAATTCTGTTTGCTTTTGTCCATTTATATATTTACTAGAAGTCCGTGCACAAAAAATTTGTGCACTCGGAGGGTACCTCAGCCCAGCCTGTGCCCTCTTGAAGTCTGGGAACCCTCAGACTTCAGATGTCCACCTTCTGGTTTAGGCCTGCTCCCTGGGCGATTGGGTCTAAGCTGGTAGTCATACATCCCTCTGGCAGCCCAGGAGCCCTCAGGGGATGTCCATTTGCCAGTGGAGAGCAGGCCTAAGCTACAGTCAGACATCCTTAGTGCTGCTGAGGAGGCAGGAGAAGCTCCCACCACCACTGCTGTATTGGCAGCCATCAGTTTGGCTTATGGCTAAGCAGAAGTCCCCTTGTGGGAGTACACTGACCACCAGGGGCAGCTCCTGCATTGAGCATCTGCCCCCTGGTAGTCAGTGTGTGTCATAGTGATTAGTCATTTCCAGTCATTCTGCTGTTAGGTTCAATTTGCATATTACCCTTTTATTATATAGGACTAGGGGCCTGGTGCACAAAAATTTGTGCACTCAGGGGGGTCCCTTGGCCTGTGCCTTCTCACAGTCTGGGACCTCTCGGGGGATGTCCACCTGCTGGCGTGCCTGGCCAGTCTGGGTGAAGGTCTGAGGGCTATTTTTAGGCTGCCCACAGCCCCTTCAGGGTTCAGGCCCCTACTGGGGTGCCTTGCCAGCCTGGGTGAGGGGCTGATGGCTGTTTGCAGGCTTCCCACATCCCCTTCATGGGGGAGTCCCTGCTGGGGTACCTGGCAAGCCTGGGTGAGTGGCTGATGGGCTGTTTGCAGCAAGGCTGGCTGGAATTTATTTAACTTCTAAAGTTGAAACTTTGTTGTTTTAACTGGATCCCAGGTCAGGTTGCCCCTGACAACCCAGGCTCCCAGTGCTTCCTTGAGCCCAAGGCTGGAAGCAGGTCTCTGAGGTTTATTTATCTTCTATAATTGAAACTTTGTTGCTTTGAGCCAACCTAGGCAGACAGGAATCTTAGCTTCCTGCATTGCTGGGGCAAGCCTCCTGCTTGTTCCAGCTATGTGGCTGCCGGCTGCCATCTTGGCTGGGTTAATTTGCATGCAGTCACTCTGATTGTCTGGTGGGTGTGGTTTGGATGGTGGGTGTGGCTTAGGTGTAACCAAGTGAGGGTCAATTTGCATATTACTCTTTTATTAGATAAGATAGAGGCCTGGTGCATGGGTGGGGGCTGGCTGGTTTGCCCTGAAGGATGTCCTGGATCAGGGTTGAGGTCCCTGCCTGGATGAGGGGCTGAGGGCTGTTTTAAGGCTAGCCAAGCCCCGCAGCAGGGACCCTCACCCCATGAGGGTGGGGCCATCCTGGGTGAGGGGATGATGGCTGTTTGCAGGCTGGCCAGTGACCCACGCTCCCAGCAAGGATGGCTGGAAGCAAGTATCTGGGGTTTATTTATCTTCAATAATTAAAACTTTGTTGCCTTGAGTGGAGGCCACAGCCTGCCTAGGCAGACAGGTTCCTCAATCACTAGGGCAATGAAGCCTTTTGTTTGCTCTAGCTCTGTGGCTGCTGGCCGCCATCTTGGTTGGGTTAATTTGCATATAGTCATTCTGATTGGCTGTTCGGCATGGCTTGTAGTGGAGTGATGCAATTAGCATATTACTCTTTTATTAAATTAGATATTTGAATGCTAAATTACAGAATTCAGATATGTTAATGTTTTACCTAAGAAATATCGATATTTTCTATATTCTGTCTCTCTTTTTTTAATTTTGCTATTTCATGAAAGAAATGTGGCTCAAAACAGCAGTCACCATATGAGCAAAGTTTAGTGTTAAAAACAGGTACACAGTTGACCCTTAAACAATACAGGGGTTAGAGGTGCTGGCACTGTGCATCTCAAAATCCACTTATAAATTTTTACTCCCTCAAAACTTAATTTGCCCTTTGGTTATTTAAGAGTATTGATTCTAGGAACCTCCCCCTACCCTCTGATCCCCAACAGCACCAAAATGTTCAGGCCTTTTGTAAAATGACCTAGATCAATGCATATAGTGGGCTGTATCTGTGGACTCTGAAGCACTCATCAAAATTAGCACAGGTAACTCAGGTAACTTATTGAAAAAAATCCACATGTAAGTGGAACCGTGCAGTTCAAACCCTTGCTACTCCAGGGTCAACTGTCCTCCCTGTCAACATCAGAAGAGATGTCTAGCTTTTGTACCTGTGTGATTTGTTTTGATCTTTTTACCAATACCTTTGGTAATTTTTGCCAACTCATTCATGGTCAATTTCCATTTTTAAAATTAACAAGAAATATGTGGCAACAGAAGGATAACTCCACAGAGCTTCTCCCTAATCTACAGAAAACTTAGGTTGTGTATTCCACCACATCGCAGACATTAATCACCTGAGGCCGTTGGAGTTGCTATTTTACTTCTAAGTTCAAAGAACTCAGTGTGTTTTCCTAACACTCATAACTGCTGAGAAGTGTCTTGGATATATGAGTTTCCTTAGAGTTTACATATACCAGTGATTTCTTTCTATTTTTTCTAATCTATAGTCAGAAATTAATTTCAAATTTATATTTAAAAATCATCACAGTATCATTTAAAGCACACACTATATCCTTTATTCAGTTTCATTCATGATTATTTTTCCCATTTGCTTATCATTTGCTACATGTAGAATATGTAGAAAAATACATGTATTATATTTTCATTCCTGATCATTTTTACTTCCTCAAAACTTAACTTGTTCCTTGGTTATAAAAGGAGCATTGGTTCTAGGACCACCACCACGCCCAGACACCAACATTTGCAGATGCTTAAGTCCCCTGTATAAAATAGGGAATTTACAAGATCAGCGCATTCAGTGGGTCCTCTGTATCTGTGGACTCTGAAGCGATAATCAAAATTTTAATTCATAATCATTTTTCCCATTTGCTTCCCCATTTGCTCTGTGTAGAATATGTATAAAAATAAATGTATTATATTTTTTCATTGAATTGTTTGAGAGCAACCTGCATTCATCATGCTCTCTTCTCCCATTATTTCAGTGTGCATTTCTGAAGAATTAGGACATTTATTACATAACCACAGATGTTCATACATCTAACATTGTCATTATACTTATATGCCACTACTATCCATCTTCCAATTCTGGCAAGTGATCGAATAGTGTCCTTTATGGAATTCTTTTTTCTCTAGTACGTAATCCAAGTTTTGTATGTAGTTGTCATATCACTTTAGCCTTCCTCAGTCTGGGGGCTAATTCTTTATCTTTCTTTGTCATTACTGAACATTGATGTTTTCGACAATGTGTGTACCCTTTATTTAAAACAGAATATTTCTCATTTTGGGTTTGGATCCTTTCTTCATGATTGCATTCTAGTTATGCCCATCTGGAAATAAATAAATGAAGTTGTAACCTTCTCAAGGAATTATATCTAGAGGCACAGGATATCCATCTGTTCCTTATTTTTTATGTTAATTTCCATTACTCAACAAGATGTTGTCTGATTTCTTACTGTGTAGCTATTTTTTCTTTCCCTATGCTACCAATAAGCAGTAGGAGAAGATTTTAAGATCATAACATACAATTATCTGCTACTTGTCCACCTTACACTTAGATTTAGCATTATCAGTGATTCTTTTGTGAACCAATCTTAACCCTAATAATCATCTAAGAGGATTTTTTTCAAGCTGAAGTACTTTCACTTTCATCAATTAGCACTTGGCATTCTGCTGTCAACAAGAACCTCATTTCTCCCTGTTATTTATTTATTTGTTTATTTGTCTACATATTATGACATAGACTTATGGATTTCTAACTTTTAAAAATCATTATAGTTCATTACTGGTCTAATTATTCTGATGCTCAAATTGTCCCTTATTTGGTCAGTCATTATGACTCTTGTGCTGTTGTGGTATGTCTCATCATTTGTTTTTAGCATTTTAATATTTTCTTTCACGATAAAATATGCCAGACTCATCTTGTGTCTTTCTTGCCCCAGCTCTGGAATCAAACACTTCACTTACTGCAAATGATTAAATACCACACATTTGGGGTTAATATCATTACATATTGGTTTAAGAGAGCTAACAGCATGACTTATAGCAAAATTATCAGACTCAGAAAACTAGGCTACTTCCTGTGATATTATAGTAAACACAAGACTTTACATAACCTCAGTGCAAAGGGTAGACTATATTTTATTTGGTTTTATCTAATAACCAGGGGCCCAGTGCACAAAAAATTGTGCATTGGGATGGGGGGGAGGGCCCTCAGCCTGGCCTGTGCCCTCTCGCAGTCTGGGACCCCTTGGAGGGATGTCCACCTTCTGGCTTAGGCCCGATCCTGGCTGTGATTGCAGTCGTGGGGGAGAGGGAGAAGCCACCTGTCCCTGAGCTCAGTCATGGGGGAGAAGCTGTCTGCGCTCACCAACAGGCGGCTTCTCTGCTGGTGGCCTGCAATCATGGGCAGGCGGCTTCCTCTACTCCGGCAGAAGCTAGCCTCAGGCACTGGAGCCGGTCTTCTCTGTCTCCCCTGCCTTCTGAGTCTCCAACAGGCCTGGAGCGGCCAGAGCTGGAATGCTTGTGTGGTAGCTGTGGCTGCAACACAAGTATCCCGGCTCTGGCCTCTGCCATCTTTGTTGGATTAATTTGCATAGTTGCTCCTGATTGGTTGGTGGGTGTGGCTTGTGGGTGTAGGTGTGAGGGTCAATTTGCATATTACTCTTTCATTAGATGAGATTAGCATGGAATAGGGTCAGCAATGTGTGTATACAAAAATGCTTATGGAATTAATAGTAAATATATTTATATTAAAGAAAATATAAGTAGGAAATTGTTCTATTGCTAGAGATTTAGATAGATTCATACATCTTTGTTTATAAGAGATCCAAATGTTTTAAGTAATCTCTGACTAGTTTCTTACCTACTCAGATAATTTTTAAAGTTTTTCCAAAATCTCTAACATAAAATGTATGATTCGTTCTTATTCTTATCAGTAATTTCTTATGCACCAGGTAGTACCAGAATAGCAGTGATAAAGATAATGAACTTTGATAACAATCAGAATTGAATTTAAGACACAGGTCTTCTTATGTGTAAAATCTTAGACAAAATTATTAACCTCTTTCATTTTAAGTATAAGTCATGATCATAATTCACAGAAGGTTATGAGGATTAAATAGAATAGCATAAGGTATTGAAAAGAGTTCATGACTTAGAGCAAATATTCTATAATAATAACTATTAATGGACTACTCAAATGTGTTTAATGTTGCCTAGATAGACTCTTCCAAGCCTGTTTTTGAAAGTGGAGGGCGGGGGGCTATTTACAGCTCTTAAATGCAATTCATATATCTGTTCTTGAATGAGTATGTTATGAAGCAAAAAATCACTTCAAACTCCTGGAGAACATTGACAGGTTTACATAAGCCACCTGATTTTGAATACAAGGACAAAATAAACAGTTTAACCATATATCATTTTATCAATAAATTCTAGATTCAGACAGAAAAAAATAGGAAAAGTTAAAAGATAAATTTTTTAATAATAGATTACAGATAACAAACCTGAGACATTTCTAAAGCCTCTGTCAAATTTTCACTTATTAGTCATTGCTGTTTATCTTAATCACTATTACCTAGTGCATTCCTAGTCTTTAATATCTGAAATCTCCAGGTTTGTTCTTACTCTATCCTGCTGCTATTTATTATCTGATGAAGATATTATTTTTGTTCTGAAGCTAAAATATGAGAGAAGCAATGGCTGTATAGCTCAAACTCTTTGTTGTCTAATTTCCAATTGCCTCATGCCCTTTGACAGGATATTCTCACCATAATTATCCATAGGCGTTAAGACTATTCCCTAACTCAATATACGTTAAGGCGCCTTTCTCCTGTTATGTTCTGGATTACATCCCTTTCCATTCTTTTAGATTCTTATCTCATCAATATCCTCTTTAATCTCATTTTTTTTTCCTTTTGACTCCCACTGCCCATATTTAAACTATTTTCTGAATGCAGTCTTTTGACACAGATCACTTTTGTTTAATAAAAAAAATTATTAAGCTTTTATAAATGAGAAAAACAAGCAAAGGGTCAGAGATGTAAGAATGCAAACAGAAAGCCGTGATTTTGAGAGACTGAAAGAAGAAAACAGTTCCTGGAGCAGTGTGCAGTGAGCAATGCCACTCAGGTCAGGTAAGGGCCAAACAGCTGCCTTTGCGTTGGGTTGTTTGATAAACGTGACAATTCAGTGACAATGGACCAGAAACCCTGTGGTGGAGGCTTGAAAGCATGTGGGGAGTGAAGAACTAGAGGTGAGGCAGAACTAGATGGGAGTTTGATGTCTCTACATTTACACACATTGTTTTTGCTATGAAGAATGTCCTTTATTCCTGTATCCAATCCATAATAAAACCATTCTTAAGCATCCCAGGAAAAGTGGGGTGCTTTGTTCATTAGTTGCATCACTCGAGTAGAACTATTTTTCAGAATTGTAGTTGGTGGCTTTGTTTGTCTAAGGCTTATGGGACAGAGTACTCTTTATGTTAGGAAACAGTGTCAGTTTACTATTGTATCCCATGACTTAGCACAGGGTCAGGCACAAATTAGGCTCTGGAGACAAATTCTCTTAGCAGTCTTCATCTGTGCATGTTTTGTTTTGCTTTCATTCCTGAAGTATGTTTTTGCTTGAGATAGAATACTCTCAGTCATCATTTAACATTGAAGTAGCTATAAAATGGCCAAAGGCATTATTTAAAAATCATGTGGATTAAAGTATAGGAACTGAAAGGTAAAAAGCAATATTTCCTATGCTTCTATAAGTATGCTTTCTATAAGTATTGTTATGGGTTTGTCTCCTCTATAATATAAATAACACACATTTTCAATCAGGAATACAATAAACTATTCAAAATGAAGAGATGTTAAGGACTTTAAGATTACTAAATGAGAGTTGTTTCAGAATAAACACAATAAACAAGGTCAAATATTCATTAGACCTTGGGTCAGGAGCCTAAGGTCTGTGGGCCAAACTGGTCTACAGTCTATTTGCATAAATAGAGTTTTATTTGCTGTTGTTGGCACACAGTCACATTCCTTCCTTTGCATATTGTCTATGGCTGCTGTCATCTACAGATATATAAAAGCCTAATATGCAAAGTACCCCCCCAATGGGAGTTTGATTGCTTGTTATGATATGTGCTGACCACCAGGGGGTGGTGCAGAACAAAGGAAGGCCCTGGCTGGCAGCCGGCAGTTGCTAGGGACCCTATATGTGCACAAATTTCATACACCAGGCCTCTAGTATTATAATAATAGAGTTGAGAAATTACAGTAGAAACCCTATGGCCCACAAAACTTAAACTAGTTACTATCTGGTCCTTTAAGGATTAGTTTGCTGAACCCTACATTAAATATTTTAAAAGAGGTGCTTTATATTTTGTTTCACAGCTGCAAGACATACAAGTTTAATGTTAGCACATTAAAGCTTCTTTAACCTTTAAAGAGAATTAAATACATTCTTAAGAGAGAAAATGTTAATTGCTGATTATCAGAAAAAAAAACACATAAAAGACTGTAAAATGAAAGTTACTATCTAAAACTCATGTACACTACTGAAATCTGCTGTTAATAATTCTGATAATAGTTTAAATCATCACAGGTCTAATCTGGAAAGTACTACTTTCTATTATTGCTCTTAATTCTACTATCATTTCCTCCTGTGAAAGAAAGTCTTTGAAATACTTGAGTGCTGGGCCAACACAAAGAGTGTTATGATGAAGAGGCTGTGTGTGAGTGTGCTGCTTGCAAGCTGGCAGCCTATCACCCTAACACTTAATTCTTTGAGCATTTTCTCAGGTTTGCAATCCTGACACTTCACTTTGCTATTTAATGTTAGGAAGAAAAAAATCAGTAAAATCAGCAATTTATGCTCATGCCATTTCAACAATACCAGATATCCCAATTACAAGTCATGCTTCCATTTCCATTGTAGAGCTGCATTCTATGTAGAGCTTTGGGGAAGTTCCATAATGACTTTACTAATGGAAAATTATATAATGAATGAATCTACATAACGATGGCAAGTTAAACTTTTACCATGAGATTGCATATCAATAATTTATGTATGCAGTTACAATTGCCTCTTTGTTCTGAGTTTGTCTTCATAGTAATTTTTTAACCTTCATTGTTAAAATATGTCTGTTTCTAAAGCCCCCTCTGCTTTTATTCAGTTAGTGGTGGGCTCTCTGTATTCAGGAGTGTTCATGCCTGCTATATGACTATAGAAAGCAAGAAAATATTCAGTGTTTGAAGACAAACCCAAGGCTAAACAATGGACCTGATGATAATGCCTACTGTATGACTGTACATAGCAAGAAAATATTCAGTGTTTTAAGACACATATAAGGTTAAACAATGGATCTGATGATATAATGTGTTATTATAAAAAATCATCCACTGTTCTAAGAGGAAAGTGCTTTATCCATAATGAAACAGAAAACAGGAATCCATCCAGCATCTCAAAGCATTTCATAATAGATCTGGATTTTGTCTCCCTTTAATGGACTAACTTTGGTGTTAAAGATTGACATTCAGGTGTTTATATTCTAGGAATTAGGTTTTGTGATGTCAGTGGCATGTTGCATGTATTAGGGAAAGGTTTTACATAAATGGTTATGTTTAAGCAAATTAGGGGCTTGTTTAAAGGTTCTGAATACAGAGAGCCCATCACTAACTGAATAAAAGTAGAGAGGGCTTTAGAAACAGACAAATGAAATTTAGAAAATGCAGCTTTACTTTGGTTGTAAATGTCATGCTAATTCATGCTGAGGTAGGACTTCCTGGGTAAAAATTCCACTTATAATATTGAGATAGATCCCAAAAAGAAGCAGAAAGAGCACCAGTAGGTACTGTGAATGTATAAAATGAACCCAAAAAATATTTAAGGATTATTCATTAGTACTTAGTGTGTTCCAGGTATTGTTCTAATATATCTTAGGTTAACATATATTCACTAGTTTACATGTGAAGTACTATAACTTCATGTATCACATTCATGAGAAAAATCATATAATGTTCATTTGAAGCCAGGTCAGTCAATGAAGGTGCAAATTGGTTTTACTTACCCATAAATGTTGAATCATGTTTATCAAGGCTACATTTGTATGCAAACAAGGCCTACTGGAAGTTTAGAGCTATTAAAGGGTAATTATGAAAATATACATAAATAATAAAAAGAAAATATGTTAATACTTTTTAAAATCAAGACTCAAAATGTCCTTGACAATTATAGACATGAGCATATGTTTGGCTTGCAATAGTTATTTATAGAGGAGTTATGACCTGCTATGTAAAGAAGCACAGTAACCATTTTTCTTCATTCAAAATAGATACATTATTATTGCATTTTAATTATACTCCAGCTTGTTTTAAAATTATATTTGCCTTGATTAATTTGACCATAATTAGGAAAAATTCTCACTAGTGGAAAATTAGAATGATTTTAATAATATTGGATTTTAGATCAATAAAATATGATACACACTATTTATCTCATTATTTGGGTGCTCTTCTTTTTATAACATCTATTTACCAGGCAAATATAGCTACATAGTAGGTTGTCAATAAATAACATTTAAATGACAATGTTTTAGAATACTATAAATTCTTTACATGATCAAGAAACTGATTAATGTTTTAAAAATTAATATTACCATTACTTATTTTCATTTATAATAATTGTAAATCTATTATTCCCCAAAGAGTTTGTAGAAAAAGCTAATAACATCTTTATAATTTCCGACTCTTATTAAACAAGGCAATATAGCATAGTGCTTAAAAGGGCATGCTTAGTACCTGGAGTTACTTGACTTCAAATCCTTGCTCTGCCACTCACTGTGTGAGTCAACCTGGGCAAATTTCTTAAGCTCTCTGTGCCTCAGCTTTTTCATCTGCAAAATGGAGGTGATAATAATAATAAACAATCATATCACAGGGTTATTATATAAAGGAGATAGTACATGTAAGTATTTAAAGCAAACACAAATTAAGAGTTCCAAATTCTAAGGTATTATCAAAATTTATTTCAGTTTATCTTTATGTAAAAATTGCTTGAGGACATATGATAAAAGATGCCAGTGATAAACACTGTGTTCTTATCTGATTAAAATCAGATAAATACAATGTAATGATTGCAGTCCTACACTAGTGAGATGTTATTTGTAGTTGTCTCTACATAGAAAGTAGGAGAGTATTATTTACTGAGCAACTACCACAATAACTTCTAGAAACAAAAGTTTAATTATTTATTTGGGTTCTCATAAAAGGCTATTGATGAGAGGAAAGGACAAGAAAGACAGTGAATTAGAGGGATACCTTTGGGTTTTTCTTTTGCTTTACTATGTGGTATAAAAAATATATAAAAATAAAGAACAAAAGAAAAGTCTTTTAAACAGCTATATTTTACTGAGGGGTTGCCCTCATAATAAAGTCTCAAGTCTCTCAAGAGTTCAGTTTGATTACTAGCCCCAAAAAAGGCAAAATAAAGACTATAAAGGATACTATGACCAAGCGAACATGAATAATAGTGCTGTTTTCCTGTTTATTATTATTAATTATTATTATTATTATCAATAAGTTATCAAATCCTAGTACTCTGCCACCCAATTTCAGCCCATTAAAGTTTCCTAAAAGTTATGAAATATTTTATTTCCGTAGACAGTACTTTCACCCTTTATGAAAATGTTACAAAGGGAATTTTGTCCTAAGGGAATAAGTTCAACGTTCATGAAATGTCTCCTAGTATAATGCATAATGAAAATAACTCCTGAAATGTTGAGACTTATTTTGCCAGACTGACAAAAGAGGCAACATGAAACTTTTATTGCATAAAATTTTACATGTGCGCTTTTCCAGAGAAATTGTGATTTAAATAACTAGATTTATTGTGTATTTTTGTCTAACCCAGACCATGTTTCTTTGTTATCTTCATAAATTTATATAAAGAATAGTCTTGCATAGCTTGACAAATTGATAATAAGCCATGCTAAAGTCTTGAAACCTAGTCTTTAAAGTATGTACGATTATGAAGTTCATTGAAATAACTTTGTTATTTAGTGTGGGTTTTTGTTGTTGTTGTTGTTTATTTGCTTGTTTTAGTTTTTTGCCTTCCTTGTTAGCCAGTGGTGTGGTTTTTTTTTTTTTCTTTAGTGTTTCCTTCTGCATTAGATTTAAATTTAATCAAGTGCCAGCTGCATTGTTTCTGGACAGTGCTGAAGCCCTGAAGATGTATTATACCCATACATCATCATAGCATTGTCATTCAGACGATATATTAGTGTAATACATCTTCAGAGCCCTCAAATGAGAAGCTGTCTAGAAGGAACGGGGCGAGGAGTAACTTCAATTCAATTACAGGACAAAAGAACTGGCTGGAGAGGAGAGAACTCTCTGAGCAAGACTCTCCATGGAGTTGGTTACAACCAGACATTTCATGGAAATATATACCTTTTTTTTTCTTTTGTGACATGACAAGGAATAATTATGGATTTTGAACATGCATCTGTAATGATAAAGGCTTCCCTACCCTGTGTTTGGACAGTAGAGGGCTGGTGGTTTGGGGGGAGGCATTTAATTGATTTGGGGGAAAGTTGTATAAGCAATGCTATTCATTTAATAGATAGACCTACAGTATACAATTAACCTAGGAATTAATTTATTGAAATGGGGTAGTATGAAAAATGTTTACCTTTCAAATAAAGTCTATATTGGCACTTTTAAAATTTTCAGACATAACTAAAGACACAATAGCTGACTGAAAGGTGATCAGCAGGCAACACATCAGCAGGAAAATCAACAACCCTTCTTAGCCAGCTCCTAACTATTTCCACTAGATTAAGCTGTCATGAGTGATCACTAAGTCTTATTGCTAGGGTGTTTCTTAGATATCTCTCATATGTTAAAAAATCAGAGAAACTTTTAATTCATCATAGTGTAAGCATATCCAGAGTTTCAACTGTTCTACCTGGCTTACATATTTTACAAAAGTAGATTATTTAAGTAAAACATCCCTAACTCATCCCATAATGGTTATATTTTGAATATTTATTTTAAATGTATTTTCTTCTAATATCATCTATTGAATACTCACATGCTATACAGTTTGCTAAACACTGAGTATACAGTTGTAAGAGGAAAATATACGGCTGCTACCTTTAGGGGATTCACAGTCTTGTTGTAAGAGTCAGTCAAGAGGGAGACAATAATACAGTTACTAAAGAATGAACACAATGATAAGACATCTTTTTTTTTTTTTTTTACTATGAGGGTAAATTTATTAAAGCTGGGTATAGTTAAACAAGGAAGGGCTTAGCATAAAAGAAGCAACAGGAGAGTCGAGGCTGGGCTGCCTTAATTCGTGGAAAGTCAGAGTAAAGGGGGCCTTCGGGGCAAGTTCAGGGGATTAGCCTGGAACTAGATGCTGCTGCCCATTGCTCCCCTGGTTGCCAGTCTTGTGGGGAGCCTTAGAGTTTAGGAGATGCTTGCCTGTTGGGGGAAGGAGACAGGGAAGAGAATGGTATGGGCTGCTCCCCATAGGGAAAGCTTACACAATAAGGCACCTTTGAAAGCTAAAAGAGTTCATCACCACCCAACCAGTATTATATGAAATGCTGAAAGGTATCCTTTGAGAATGAGGAAGAAGAAAAAGGAAAGTAAAAATTATGAACAACAAATATCTATCAACGAGTGAATCTAAGAATCAAGTGAATAAAAAATCTGATGAACAGAATAAACTGGTGAATAGAATAGAATCAGAGGCATAG
>PVJC01029049.1:0-22160 GCA_004026665.1 Murina feae | reverse complement strand
TCAACGCAGTGCAACGCAGGCTGGCAGATGGGGGGTCCTGTCCTGGCCTTGCCAGTTACCGCCTGCAGACACGGCCACCTCCAGGGCTCCTGCCCCAAGATGCCCGGGGAGCTGGGCAGGTCCTCAGATGGGGCCCAGGAGACATGGAAGGGGTGAGACTGGGCTCTGTTGGGTGTGATTTGGCCAGGAACCCCATTATCCCACCCTAGACCCTGCTCTACCTCCAGCCCCCCGAGGGAGACTGGGTCCAGGAACGATGCTGGTGAATGGGAGGTGAGGTGGCACTTGACGGCACATCCAATTCCAGAAGGTTCCAGCTCAATTCTAAGCTGCCCAGACCATAGAGGGCTGACAGGCAGCTCGTCTGACTCCCAGGTGCCCACCCCGAGCCTCTGCAGGAAAGGTAGAGTCTGTCACCTCAGGCCCCAAGAGGAAGGGGTCAGAGAGCCAGGCCAGTGCAGTTCCCGCTGCCTAGGTGCCTCCCCTCTACCCCCCCCACCCGCCTTATGGGAATGGGGGACCCTGGAGCCCTGAGCAGAAAGGGGATGGAGCCATGGCCACTGCTCTGATGGTTTAACACAGAGTGGCCCTGCCGCCAGCAGGCTGCCCCACAGGACAGGTTCCCTGGCCCTCGATGGGGAGGGGGAGGCGAGGGGCCTCAGCACCCTCCCCTGAGGCCGGCACGGGACCCTAGAGCCGTCTGGGCTCATGACTGGCTGCAGGGCCGCAGCGGGAGGAGCAGGTGGCCCAAGGCCAGGATGGGCTTTGCTGCCCACGCGGCTGGGCCCACAGACCTGCCTGTGCCCCCAGACGCAGAGTGAGAACCCCCAACTCCTAGAACCTTCCAACCACCGAGTGTCAAGACCAGAGGATCATGGGCTCGTGCAGTCACGGGCCTCCCAGGATGTTTGAGAGAATTCTTCTTCCAAAACAGAGAGATGACGAATGGCGAAGGGACTTGGAAATGCTCCCCGGTGCGCAGCTGGCTGGCTCCCTCGTGCCATCTTGGAGGGTGGGTGTGGGGCGTCTGTAGGGGGTGGGAACAGGGGGGACTGGAGGGATGTCAACAGGCTGCCGGGCCACCGGCTTCTCCCTGAGCGAGATCCGGAGAGGAGACACCCCCCCAGATGTCACCAAGCTCGCTTCCTTCCCTCCTGCTGGCTCCTGGCCATGCTGCGGCCGCACTGGCCTGGGACTGGGCTGTCAGCAGAGGCGCCCCTTCCCAGTGACAGTGTCCTGTCAGCCATTTCAGCTACAGTCCTGTTTCAATAGGCTTCTACGGAGCTGCTCAGGAGTGGGGTGTGGGGGGCTGAATGGCCCAGGGCCCCTGCTGGCCTCCCGGTATCTTCCCTCAGCCCCTGGCTTCCGCTGCCCAGAGTTGCTGCCCAGAACCCAAGGTGCCAGCACACCCTTAGCCTATGGCCAGGACGGGTGCTCTGTAGGTGCAGCACCCAAGCTTGCGCACATCGGCGAGTCCTGGGTCCAAGCCGATGAGCTGAGCTCATCGGGGCATCAGCTCATGCAGCGCCTCAGGCAGCCTCGTCGTATTAATAATGAAAGGCAGCGCCTTCGCAAACTCAGGCCCCACGGCTCTGGCAGGAGCTGCGATGCCAAGTGGTCCCTGGGATGCCACGCAGACGGATGCGGGAGCCCTGGCTGCCATGGCGGGTGGCTCCCTGGCAGCCTGTGCCCATCCAGGGGCCTCTCTGGGACATCTCTAAAGATGCTTTGTTAGGCCTCATGCAGTATGCACGGCCGCAGTTAAACTTTAATGTCCTGCTTGGAGGTGTCACATTTTTCACCTCCTGAGACGGGGGAGGGTTGAGCCGCCAAGAATTGACGTGGCACTAGGGAGCCGGCCGGGGACTGGGGAGGCCCGCGTGTGTCCCTCGAGCAGTGCCTGGGCCTTGACAGGCACCACGTGGAGATGGTGCCTCGTCCTCGCCTCTGTGCTCTGGGCTGGAGGGCTAGACTCCCACCACTGGGCTAACTGTTCCCTGGAAGGGCCCAGCAGTGAGTATTTCAGGCTTTGCATGTGCGGCTTTGACTTATTTCTATAACCCTTTGAAAACGCGAGCCCCGTGCCCAGCTCACAGGCTGAATGAGAGCAGGCCGGGGTGGGCTTGGCCTGTGGGCCATTCGGGGCCACAGGATGGGCCTGGAGAAGGGGGGAGTAAAGGGCCTTGGGATCAAGCAGACAAGGGCCGGGTGTGGAGACCTTTAAAACACCCTCGTTCCACAGCTGGAGCAGGTGCCGGCAGTGCATGGGGCCAGGAGACTGGCCAGCCGCCGGCTCTGCAGCTCTGCCGCTGTCTCCCCGTCGCTCGGAGGACCCGCCTCCCTGGGCACCTGTGTCCTCTCTGTGAAGAGGATGCACAAGCAGGGCCTCGAAGTCTGCCGTGAAGACGACATGGGACGAGGTGGGAAGCACAGACCAGAGCGAGCCAAGACTTTATCCCACAGGCTGCCCCCAGGAGCACCCAGGTCCTAAAAAGTACCACAGGGAAGGAGCAAGGCCAGTGTGTCCGCGTCACCACTCAGGGTCTGGGGGCTGCGGAGGGAGGGGTCGGGTGGGGGCATGGAGGATGGGCCAAGACCGGCCCCTGTACCTACTGCAGCTTTGCAGCCCACCTTTCAAGGTGCATGAATTTGTGCACTGGGCCCCTAGTAAATAATTTTAAAAACTTAAGAAAGCAATTCCATTTACACTAGTATTTACAAAGAATAATTTGACCTAACCAAGGGGACGATAAGTAGACTGGTATATTGGAAACTACAAACGTTGCTGAAAGGAACGGAAGGCACACACAAATGCAAAAACATCGATGTTTATGGATTGCAAGACTCTATGTTGTTAAGATCAATGCTACAGAGAGTGACCTCCAGATTCAATGCCATTCCTATCCTAGCCTCCACAATGCTATTTTGAAGAATGGAAAAATCCATCCTACAATTCACACGGAACCTCAAGGGACCCCAGGTAGCCAAAACCATCTTGAAAAGGAAGCACAGAACTGGACTCACATCTCCTGACTTCAAAACCTACTACCGTGTTACCGTCATCAAAACAGCATGGTCCTGGCATAAAGACAGACCAGGGAGTGGAGCAGAGAGCCAGGACCGGCCCTCACACACAGGATCAAAGAACTCCTACAGCGCCGCCCAGGCCATTCAGCGAGGAGAGGGCAGTCTTCAACAGATGGAGCTGAGAAAACGGGATAGCCGCATGCAAAAGAAAAGACAAGAAAAGAAAGTTGAACTCTTAACACCATACACACAAATTAATTCAAGCCTAAACCTAGAACACTCTTAGGACGAAACCGAGGGCAAGACCTCCAGGACATTGGACTTGGCGGTGACTTCTTGGATATGACACCAGAAGCACAGGCAACAACAACAGAGGCAAGCTGGACTTGATGAAGATTTTTTTAAATTTGCGCATCGAAGGCATTCCGTGTCCTGTGCGCTGGGGTGGAGGAGGGGGCGGTGACCACACGCTCCCCTGCCTGAGGGCCGAGGACCAAGGACGAGACTGTGGCTCAGGGAGACAGAGGCCTAGCAGTCAGCGGCTTTAGCCAAGCGTCCTGGGGACCCCACGGCCCTCCTCCTGGCCCCTCTGGTGCTCTCCCCATGGCCCTGCTGGTTCAGTGAAGTTCTTTGGGTGTCTCCACGTCCCTCTCTGTCTCTGTCTCTGTCTCTGTCTCAGGGCCGGGGGGCGTGCCTCTCAGTCTGTGTGTGTGTGAGTCTGTTATGTGTTTATCTGTCTGTGTCCGACTCCTTCCCTCTGTTTGTGTTTCTGCCTGTATCTCTCTGTGTGATTATCCCCCTCTCCCTCTCTCTCCCCTCCAGTGCAGTATCGATCAGCCTGGCTTATTAAGCCCCATTATTACTCAGAGCATTTGCCTTTGAAATTCCAGCAGATGGGCCGAGGCTTCGGCCAGCGCCTGGGGCTGTCCAGGGCACACAGGCCGCTGGGGCTCAGCCAGAGGGGCCGCCAGGCCCACCGCCCGCCCCCCATTTATGCAGACTCCAGCCCTGCCTTCCCGAAGTCTCTGCCAGCCCCTCTCCCAGGCTGTGGGCAGCCGTGGCCTGCCGCAGAGTGGAGGACAAAACAGCCTGCCCGCTGGCTGGGAGGCGCCCTGTAGGAGGAGGAGTGTGCGGGTAGAGTGGACGGTCCCACCACGGCAGCCCGGGGCCCGTGTACCGTTTGCCTGAGTCTTCACCACCTGCAACCAGTGTGCAGACGGGCTCAAGGGCTCCAGGCCTGACTTGGGAAGGGGACCAGGCATCCAGCACATGGACCTCAGAGCGCCCAGACCCCAAGCACAGGCATCAGGTGCAGCCAGGCCTCTGTGCCAAGGACCCTCAACGCCAGTGGCACTGCCTAGGAGGGGCAGTGGCTTACTCATGGAGGGTTTTGACTTGCGCGTGGACCCCCGGAGAGGGCAGCTTGGTCTGTGTCCTGGCTGTGACGGGAGGAGAAATTCCAACCCATCTTCCTTGACTTGGGGCCACTCACGGGGTCGACCAAAGCCCAGGGTTCCTTCATGGCTTCCTTCACTCCAAGAGTCTACTTAGTGCCTCCTTTGTGCCAGACGCCGGGCCAGACTCTCAGAACCACAGTAACAGGGCAAAGGACTGGGCCTGGAGCCAGGCTCCTGAGGGGCAGCTGGACAGTGCACATCAAATAGCCTGGCCTGAGGCAGAAGGGGCAGGGCTTGGCAGAGACCAGAGCATCTGGGGAGGGGTGTGAGGGGAGGAGTTGCACACACATGCATGCATGTGTGCGCACACACAACACACAAGCACACACTATGCACACAGAGACATGCATGTGGGCGCACATGCACACACATATAACGCACACACATGCAATGTGCACGTGTGCGTATGTGTGTGCATGCACACGCACGCAGCATATACACATGTGCACAGAGATACACAGATATACACGCACATATGTGCACCCTGTTCCTGGGCCCTGGGTCCTCACGCTGCCTGCTTAGCACCCCTCAGATGTCTGAGACGCGGCCTGAAGGAGGCGGGGGAGGGAGCCTGGCTAAGGCCCCAGGGACCAGCGTCCCACGTGGGAACCTGTGCGGAGTTGGCACAGGCGTGCCGTGTGCTGGGGCTGAGAGGTGCCCTGAGGTGGAGCATCTGCCCCCCACCCCGTGGAGAGAGGTGTGGAGACGCGGGGAGGCTCCGTCCTCAGGGTGTTGGAGAGCGCGCGTGGACGGTGTGAGACTCGCGTTCGGATGACGGCCTGGCTGCTGCGTGGGGGACAGACCTGTAGGGAGCAGGAAGCGGGGGGAGCCTGGGGGACCGGCAGCCACGCGAGGCCCCGAGGCCTGGGCTGAGCGCGCAGATGCGAGGAGAGGCAGGGAGCTGGTGGCAGGACATGCGGCAGCTGGGTCTTTTAGGAAAAATCAGGGTCCAAGGAGGGAAGGGAGCTGGTGTGTGGGGTGACGGGACAGGGTTCGAGTCCTGGCTGCCCCACGTCCAGGCGGCACGACCTGACACAGTGGCCTCGGGCCTCCGGGCCTGTCTGCTGGTCTGTAACATCCCTGTCCGCACAGAGGCTAAAAGCACAAGGAGCTCCTCACCCACACCCCTGCCCACCCGCCGGGGCCCCGGAGCCAGACTCGCGGCAGCTCCAGCACCCAGGGCCTCACCCACATTCCACGCTCTGCAGAGCGGCCCCCCGCCGGCCGGTCCCGCTGCTCAGAGAAGCCACACGTGCGAATCTCACTTTGAGGGCTGGGCAGCGAGGGCCCAGGGCTGGCTCCTGGAGTCTCACGTCCTGGAGGCGGGCGGATGGCAGGGACAGTGCGGAGGTGCCGTGATGGTGTGTGCTGATGCTCAGCGCAGGCAGGAGTGACTCCCAGGAGGGGTCCCGCGGCACCCCCCCCCCTGTTTCCTTTCCTCCTCTTTCCCCTGGAGTCTGAGCCGGGCCACCTCTCCCAGGCCCAGCCTCCCCGCAGGCCCAGGGCCACCATGGCATCCCTGGCAGAGCCCTTTCTTTGCAGCCACTCGTGTGTGTGCTGCTTGGCCTGCGGAGAGGGCCCTGGTCCGGGGCCGCCTGATTGTCCAATGGCTCCTCTGCGCATGGGAGTCTCCGTTTCCACGCACCCCACCCGCCGGCCCCGGGACTCCCGGGGCGTAAATCACACATGAGCCACGGGGCTGCACTTTCTGTGGTGAGACCGCGTGTTGGAGCGAGAGCCGGCAGGCGGTGCAATAAGGGCCTGCGGGAGGTGCTGGGCACTATGGCGCCTCGGACAGGCCCTGGGCCGCCAGCGGGAGCCGGGGGCTGGGGAGCAGGCTGAGGGGCCTGAGGGAGCGGGCTCTGTGTGAAGCTCCCCGACAGGTGCGGGGGCCCCATCCAGAGCCCAGGGCCTGGTGTCCGCAGGGGCTGGAGGCCTGGCTCTGCCATGGCCCAGGTGTGTGGCTTAGAGCACATGTGGCAGGAACCCGGGGTCCTGGCCAGTCCCCTCGAGTCCCTGTCCTGCCGCTGCCACGCCCATGACCACATGACCACGCCCGTCCTGCTCAGGACCGTCCGGCTCAGCACCCCAAGGCTTCCTGTGGTTTCACCGAGGGGGGAGGCCCCGGTCTGTGAGCTAACCACTGGGCATCTGTTCCTGCTTCGGAGCCTCAGCCCCACGCTGGGTTCTCTCCCTCTGCCCATGGCTGGGAGGGCCTGTGGGACCCAGGGCCTTGCCCCATGGCGTCTAGGTTTCAGGGAGCCCTCCCCGCCCCCGCCTCCCGCCCCCTGGGCCTGGCTTCCCTCCCACCGTCCCACCAGCCACTTCTCAAACCTGCAGTTGAGGTTTCCTGCAGAAAAACCTCCTCAAGCCGCTCTGGTTCTTACTAAGCAGCTCACGGTAGGGGGTGCCTGCCCCCCACCCCAACTCCTCGCTGCCCCTTTTATCCCAGGGGGAAGTCCCAGTAAGATGACTAACACCAGCTCAGCCCCCGTTACCAAGACAACCTTCCCTACTGGCGGGAAGAAAGGGGCGGCTGGAGGGACCCCCCACTCTGTCCACCCCGTCCACCCTCCCAACCCTCCCCTCCGCTGGGGCCTGAGGGACCCCCCACCCCGTCCACCCCGTCCACCCTCCCCAACCCTCCCCTCCGCTGGGGCCTCAGGCCAGGCCCAGCTGCGGTGGCCACTGCAGGCAGCCCAGCCGCTCAGGGTTGTCAGCCTGGTTGAAGCTGCACCTTTCATCTGAGAGCCATGGCTTTCACAGTGGATTGGATTCTTTCAGGGTCCCAGAGGTGAGATAACGGAGGAGGGAGTGAGGAGATGGAATGGAATCCTGTCCGCTGTGGCAAAGCTCAGTCACGGCTGCCGCCTCCTCCTGCTGCCTCTCCTGCCGCCTCGGCAGCCCAGCCCCGGATCTGGGGCGGGCTCTAGGGAAGGACAGCACAGGGTCGAGATGAGGGGGCTGAGGAATCCCACCGGCATGGCTTCACCTTTTTTAAGCTGTGTGACTTTGGGCAAGTTACTGAACCTCTCTGAGCCCCAGTACTGGCCGGCTAATGGTTACTGCCTTCAGGGGATCGTCCAGATATCCAACAAGAGAGTGCAAACGCCCTGCAGACAGCCCTCCCGTGAGCCTGGCGTCTAGGTAGTGCCCAGCGATGAGAGGTGCTGGCACGCATGCCAGCTGTGTGTGCTCCGTGGTTGAGTGTCAGCCTATGAACCAGGAGGTCACAGTTTGATTTCTGGTCAGGGCACAGGCCCAGGTTGCAGGCTCGATCCCCAGTAGGGGGCGTGCAGGAGACAGCCAATCAATGACCCTCTCTCATCATGGATGTTTCTATCCCCCTCCCCCTCTCCCTTCCTCTCTCAAAATCAATGAAAACATATTTTTTTTAAATGAGAAAAGGCTCTTTTAAAAAAAGAATAGATGCAATCAAGAGAATCAAAACGATAATATTACTATCTGGTGATATTAATAAGTGTGTGGGAGTTGGTGGCTCATGTATTCGTAAAGTTCAGAGAATCTGGCTGATGGAAGGAGGTGGGACTGCGAGGTGCACGCTCAGGGCGTGTAAGCAGTGCGGGGTCAGCGCCCTCACCAGGGTGCCACGCACTCATAACGCGCTTCAGTCTGCAGAGGCCGGCCTCGCGGTCCGACCACTGAAGTCCTTACAGAGAAAACCGAGGAAAGTCCTTTTTTACTGGTTTACGGGTGCTTCTGCAGTTGAAATGTTTGAAGGGGCTGGACAAACTGGTTTTGGAAATGGGACAATCAAATGGGCCTTAAAGGCTTCAACGGCGCTCGCTTTAATGATCCATAGTAACTAACGCGTAATCGGCTCATTAGACCTGACGGCCTTGTGGACGAAGCCGGGGCTGCGAGGGAAGCCCGGGTCCCGGGTGCGAGAGGGGAGCCGGGGCCGGCAGCCCGGGGGAAGGAAGATCTACTCTTGCACGAATTTTGTGCATCGGGCCTCTGGCACACATAGCAGTGGAAACAGAGCAGTCAGCTCTGGAAAGTGAACGCAGAAGCCTGGGAAAGAACTGCATTTTTGAATATATAACATTCGCCAGCGAAATGTGAATATTTAAAATCAAAGTCATCGTTGGAGCCGTCTTTTCTATGCCCCGAAGCCACCCCAGGGAAGTCTGTCCACTCCCAAGGTTCATGCCTGCCTCCATTCAAAAGGTATCCTTCTTGTGTAGCCCTGCCACGTCCCTTCCCAGGAGGCTCTGGGGGTGGCAGGCTCAGCTGTAGTCACGGGTTTGTGGTTAACAGGCCAACCCCTGGCTTCAGTGGGAAACACTTGGTCCTCTATGGTGGGGGCTGCCCGAGGCCCTTCCCATTCAATGCGGGTGTGGGGAGGGGGGATGATTTGTCAAACGATGTCCAGGAAGTGTTGGGGTACCGAACAAGCTAGCACTGCTATGGTGCTTGTTACATACCAGGGGTGTAGATATTCACTTGTGTAATTGCCACAAAGACCCATTTCACAGACGAGAAAATTGAGGCACAAAGCTGGTGGCCAGCAGAGCTGGGACTTGGCCCAGAAGAGTCTGGCTATGGCACCCACGCTCCCCTTCAGCATCTTCCCAGATCCTCCCACCACCTCTCAGAGGTAGACATTATTGTCCCATTGTGCAGAGCAGTCAACTGAGGCTCAGGCATCTAGAACCTTGCCCAAGGCCGCATGGCCAGCACAGGACAGAGACTGGACAGCTTCTGGCCTTCCCAACACCCAGTTGGGGAGGTGGAGTTTGAACAGACAGTACTGGGTGGCTTTTTACTCATAGTCAAGGCCAATGTTTTGCAGGCGAAGAGCAGGGCCTCAAAGTACACACAGCAGGGAGAGCTGGGCTGGGCTGGGGACAGAGGAGGCTGGGTGGGTGCAGGGACCAGGATGGGCGCACAGGGAGGTGTAACTTTCTCCGAGGTGACTGAAGAGTTCTGAGCACAGAGGAGATGCAGGGTTGGACTCATGTTTGTAGCCACTGTTATGGAAGGACAGGAGGGAGAGATGGGAGGCCGGGGGACAGAGGGGGCAGAGGCTGAGGCAGGTATTCAGGCAGGGCCTGGGGCCTGGGCCAGCCGGGTGGCCCGCAGACGGAGCTGGGCGGGCACGTGGGGAGGCATCCTGGACAGAGTTTGGCAAGAGTGAGTGGAGGGAGGACTGGCATGTATGACGCCTCTCCTTGCAGAGCCCCAGGCCTGTCCAACCCAGGCTTTCCACCAGCCTGGAGGCGGCTGCCCGAGGGACAGAGAAGTGTGCCCCCCGGGCCGACTGGCACCCCGGCCTGCCAGGCCCCCCAGCCTGGCCTGAGGTGCCCTTGCAGGGACCTGAATGGCTCAACTGCCCGCAGAGGAGCCGGTAACTCGGCCTTTGTGTTTGCTCCCGGGCGAGCGCCTCGAATCTTTCATCCTGACTGCTGACTGTATCAAAATTCCCGTGGTAATTGGATCAGGTGCAGCGCTTTCCATGAGGATATTAAATCAGGCCTCTGCCCGCGTCAGAGCCATCCGCTTCAGAATATAAAGACGCGGGAGATGGCATTACCCGAGGTATTTTTCCTCCTTTAAACGCTCTCCCCCCCTTAATCAGAGCAGCTCTTTATTTGTTGCCAAATAAATTGGGTTGCGTTCCCCTCCCCCAGTTAATAGCCAAAGGAAGGGATGATCAGTGGGTGGGAGAGGCAGAGCAGGGCCCGAGGGAGGCGGCAGGGCTGGGGCGGCAGAGCTGAGGCTGCCCAGGTCTGCCCCACCCCCGGGACCCGTGGGCTCAGGCGGAGCGGTCAGCAGTGTGGGCCACTTCCCTCCCCCCGCCTCTCCAATGGGCCCCTGGAGGGCTGTGTGGTGCTGGGGATCAGCGTGGATGGGACCCCTCCGCCAGCCTCCAAGGTGGAGCATGTGACCGTCTACAAAACACCAGAAGAGAAGCTAAGGACACAGCCAGACGCCCCGCTGGGAGTGGGCAAGAAGCTCAGGGGCATTTAGTTGTTTTAGAAAAAGGGGGGGAGCCCGGCCGGCGTGACTCAGTGGTTAGGTGTCAACCTATGAATCAGGAAGTCGTGGTTTGATCCCCGGTCAGGGCACAGGCCCGGGTTGTGAGCTTGGTGCCCAGGGTGGGGAGCGCAGGAGGCAGCCGATCGATGATTCTCTCCTATCACTGATGTTTCTCTCTCCCTCTCCCTTCCTCCCTGAAATCAATAAAAATATTTTTTAAATAAAATAAAAAAGGGAGGGAACAGTATTAAGGTCACATCATAGGCCACACCGAAACGGCTGCCACTGGGACGAGACAGGGATGGCGGTTGCATAGCAATGCAAAGGCCCAGAATGCCACAGGGCATCCATTGGAAGTGGTGACGTTTGCGTGAATTTCACCTCCATTTAAAAGAGTAGCTGTCAAAGTGCTCTGCCAGCCGCTACGGACTCCTATCGACCGTTCAGCCAACACGAACCGAGCCTCTGTTCCGTGCCAGGCACTGGCCTAGGCCCCAGGGTGCAGCTGTAAGCAAAATACAGGTCTGGCCCTCAGAGAGCTGGTACCAGGGGTGCAGGGGCAGACAACCACATGGTGAAAGTGCTGGGGGGGGAAGGAAGTGAGGAAGGAGGTGAGCAATGGGGTCGGGGCAGGTGTCCTTGAAGAGATGACATCTGAGCGGCAACCGAAGGAGGGAGAGCACCTAGGGCATCAGAGAGCTGAGAGCCGTGGGGGAGGCCCCGGGACAGCAGGGCCCATCAGCATCTCAGCCTGTACCCTTAGCAAGCCAAGTGCTACCAGAGTCTCAAGCAGACTGCTGGGTGCAAGGGCAGGGGCCAGCCCAGGGACCCTGAATAGGTGGTCCATGCAATCCTTTTGGTAGGAGTTAGTGGTGGAAATGCAAAGTAAAACCAGAGAGGTCCAGTACACAGCCATGAGAATGGCTAAAATTAAGGACAAAACCAAGTGTTGGCACGCACTGGGGGCAACTGGAGTGCTCACATGATGCTATGGGCGATGAGAATGGCATGGCCACTTTGCAGACATGCTTGGCAGTTTCTGGTAAAATTAAACACACATCTACACTGTGACACAATAATCCCACTCCCAGCCACGTCCCTGAGGAACACGAGTGCTTATATTCACACAAAGACACACACAAGGACATTCACGGCAGCTTTGCTCACAGTGTCCCCCAGTTAGAAACAGCCCAGACGTCCCTCCACGGGAGAGTGGACGAGCACGTTGTGGTATAGTCACACAATGGAATACTACACAGCTTGGAAAAGGGGGAACCCCAGACACACACCATCACGGGCATGGATCTCATATAGACTGATGCCAAACAAGACCACAGACACAGAGGTTGCATAAGACATGATTGTATTTTTCTGAAGTTCTAGAACCGGCAAAGGCATTGCATAACAGGAGGGCGGCTTCCTTTGGAAAGTAATGACCTTTCTGTGACCTTGCAACAGCAAGGCCTTTCTGTGGCGACAAATGCTCTTCGCCTGGATCCCGTGGTGTTTTTACACGTGCGTGTACGTGTGAAAAATCATTGTGCTACATAGTTATCTGTGTGTTTCACTGAATGTACATTATACCTTGAAAAAGAAACGGGAGAGAAAGAGAGACAGAGACACAGAGAGAGAGAGACGGGGCAGGGGGGGTGTGGCTCCAACCAGGAGCCAGTGTGGTAGGTGGGCAGGCGCCTGGGGCTGGAGAAACTTTCTCTCCTCTCCAGGCTCGCTGCTCGCGGCCTGGGACCCTGTGATGCCAGCCACCTCCAGCCCTTTCTCGTGGGCCCTGCCCCTTATTCTGGGGAGACAGCCGGGGGAGCAGATGCCTGCCTCGGTGGGGCAGGTGGCCTGAGAAAGCGGTTATTTCTTAGGGGACCCAGCCTGTCTGTCTAATGGGGTGGAGCCGGCAGCAAGCATCATGGGAGCAGATTCCTGATTACAACTTCATAAGAGGCCCTGGCTATTCGGGACGCACTGATATTTATGGAATAAATACGACGGGATTTATGGCCGTATCTCCCTCGGATGTCCCATCTGATATGCAATTCAATTTCTTTTATTGTCTTTGGGCCTTTGCCATGGAGGAGAAGGCATAAATAAATAAATATATGGGCAACTGGCAGCCGGCAGGCCGGGCTGGGGCTGCCAGCCGGCCGTCTCAGGTCCCATATTAGGTCCATCGATCACACATTATGGAGCCGGAGCCTGTCCCACGGCTGGGACAGAGAGCAGACGGCCTGGTCACTCTCCATTATTTAGGGGCCTCGATTGGCAGGCCTCCCTGCCCGTCCTCTGCCCACCACCAGGCCATGGCAGCCCAACTTGGGACCGAGCCTGCACCTCTCTGTCCCTTGCTTTCAGGAGCCCGCAGGCCCGGCGTCCCCGCTCCTGCAGGTGGCCGCAGGCCCGGCGTCCCCGCTCCTGCAGGTGGCCGTGCCCCTGCCCGCCTCTCCCGCAGGAATCCCAGGCCAAGTGGCCAGGCCGTCCTTCTGCTTTGGAATCCCGCCACGTCTTCGAAGCTGAGTGCGGCACCCACAGGCCTGGGAGCCTGGGGAGGGCACCCTCCCGGGCCTCACGTCCTCATCTGAGAGCAGGGGGTGGGGGCGGCCATTAACCTGAGGCCGCTTTGAATATGGGGGAGTCCTGCACACAGCTCAGAGCACAGGGCTGGGCCCCGCTCCACACGCAAGTGACGGCCAGGCAGCGACTGTGCAGGGGCTGAGGGAGTGACAGGCCGTCCCCGGGAGGACAGAGGGCTCAGGGGCTGGGCCTGGGGTCCCACTGATCCCCAGGACTGACCCTGTCCACCGCCCCCGCTGAGAGACAGGACCCTAGCCCGGCGATTTGCAACTGGTTGCCACGGGAATTTTTAAAACAGGCAATACCTGCTGTTCAGTCAGGGGCACTGACCTCTTTTCCCTCCGTCAGATTTAAAAGTGACTTCAGCCAACGCCACAACAGCCGTCCAGTGCGCATGCCCTGACGTAAATCTATGTCCTGTCACAGCGCTGCATCCTACTGGCCGTGTTGCATAGTAAGGTTGCACCGGATTGGTTAGTTCTTGGCACCAGAAATCCTTATGCACACGCATAGACACCTGTTTTTTTAAAAAGTCACTCTGGAGCAAAAAGTGTAGGCAATTATGATCATTATTATTTTTGTAAACCAATCAAAATTACACCTATTTTTCGTCAGATCGGCAAAAAATATGAGACATTTTTTGGTGTGCCACAGAGTTTTAGTAATTAGTTTATGTGCCACGCGATGCAAAAGCTTGATAATCGCCACCCTTGCCTGTGGGGGGACATAGCTAGAGGCCCCGGGGGCCAGCTCCCAGGCTGCCCTCCGTAGCCACTCAGGGGCCCCCCACTTCATGCAGGTGCCTGTACCCACCACTTGAGGGACCCACAGTACCCTCCCTGTGCCCCTTGGGGGATGTGCCTGAGAAGCTGGCCTCTGGCTTTAGGCTCCCACCCCCGGTGCCTCCACATCTGTCTCCCCATCCCAGGGTGGGCTCTGAGCTCGCAGGCCCCCCGCTGGGCTGCTCAAGGCTCCAGGGCCTCCCTCCCCATCAGATCCCATGTGTGTTCCTCCCTCAGCTCCACCAAGGCTGCCTCCGCCAGGCCCGCCCCTGCACCCACAACCCTCAAATCTCCAGTCTAGGAGAGTTCCGTACCATGCCCAGCCTGGTTCTGCCACACATGCACACACCACACACCACACACATAACACATACCACACACACACATGCACAAGTTGCTCACACACAACACATGCATATACCACACACACCACACAAATGTGCATGTATATACACTACATGTCACATGCACACATGCAGTCATACACGTGCACGCACTGTACACACACCACATGTGCATACACAAACACCACACACTTGAACACACATCACATACCACACACTTACACACACGTACAACACTCACACGCCACACACACCCAAACAGAAGCCTGCAGCGCCCAGCACCCTGATGACCCAGCGTGTGCTGGAGGTGCTTTGGAGCCAACCCCCATTGCAGAGACAAGTGTCCCCACTGGCCACGGGACAGACAGTGAGGCGTGGAGCAGGCTGGTCGCCAGGTGTGCCGGGGAGGGAGCGTGTGTGTACATGTGCCCCGGCCCGCGCAGTGCTCCCTGGGTGCTGGCTGCTGTGGACATCCCACATGTGATTTACCCAGGAAACGGGGGGTGGGGGGGGAGGGGAGGGCCAGGAGGCTGCTCAGAAATCAGAGAGAACTGAGATAAATCCTGCCTGGCCCCTCTCAGCCGTGTCACTTCGGGCAGGTCACTTTGCTTCCCCGAGCCTCAGTTTCCCCATCTGTAACATGGGGCTAATGCCCTCTCCCCAATAGGATTGCCTTGAGGAGCAATCTGGATGGTTCTGTAGTCACAGTAGGGATAGGGCCTGCCCCAATGTGGGAAAGCAGGAAGGGTCACCCGTCCAAGGGAGCGGCAAAGAGGGTCCTCCTGCCCCACCTCGTGCCCCTGGCTCTCCACCTGTGGGGGGTTCTCTCTCCACTTCCCTGTCCTCCGGGTGCCCCCACAGCACCCCACACCCTCCTGGGGGAGGCATAGATTTGGCAACCTTGCCGTTTTATTTTCTAGGTGCTCCCGCCTGGGCCCCAGCAGGCGGCATAAATCTCCCTCCGCCCCAGCAGAGCGGGCGCCCGAATGCTAATGGGCTCCACGGGGTCCCAGGCTGAGGAGCCTGCCTCTCCCTGACATTTGTAAAGTTCATGGTTTCCAACCGGAGCCCCGCGAAGGGGAGGGCGCTTCCGCTTGTCGGTTATCTCCATCTTGGGCTTGCCAGCTCCTTCCCTGGCCCTGACCTTCACCCCTTTAAAGAGCCAGCACCCTGAGAAGAGCCCACAGGAGCTGGATTCTCCCCCTCCCCCCAGGAGAGGACACTCTGAAGGGTGACAGCTGAGGCGCCCCCTGTCAGCTACCTCTCTGCCCAGCCTCCCATTCCATCTTACAAGTCTCTACTGAGCTGTCACCTCCTCTGAGAAGCCTCCCCTGATTACCCAAACTTATCCACTTCCTTTGTGGCTCTTAGGATGATCCGTCATTTTCTAATTCATCAGTTGGTTTCTTGGATCACTGTCTGTCTCCCTGATTCTCTGGGTAGATCCGATGGGGTGGTGGACTACCCACTGCCCACACTGTGCCAACCCCAATGCCCAGCACAGGGCCAGCCCAGAGCAGATGCTCCCTAAAGGAGGGCAGGAAGGAGACAAGAGTGAAGTGGAAAAGAGTGTAGGCTCCGGGCCAGGCACCCTGGGGTTTGCATCCTGGCTCTGTTGCTGACTAGCAGGTGGCCTTGGGCAAGAGCCTGCCTCTGGCTAAGCCTCAGTTTCCCTGACTGCACTTACTTGTGCAGGTGGTGCACTCAGCCCAGGTCTGGCCCCCAGGCAGCCTATGTGATGGCCACGTTGGCCTTGGCAGAGGTTCAGGATGGCACCCCACAGGGCCATTACAGAGGAGACAGAGGGACTTGGGGCTAGCCACAGGGTCCCGGGGGGCCATGGGCAGCCAGCCACTAGGTCCCCTCTTCCACAGTTCTCCCCAGCCTGGGAAGTCTCCCAGATCTGACTTCCTCCTCTGCCTGCTTGTCTCTGAGCAGGTGGAGTCTCCCCACTTGACAGAAGGGAAGACTGAGGCCCAGGCATGCACACTTACAGAGCCTTGGAGCCAGATAAGCATCATGAGGAACCACTTAGACCAGAAGAAACCTCATGCCGTCCAGATGGGGAAAGCGAGGTGTCCCAGAGGGGCAGGGCCCATGGGGCGCCGGTTGGGGCTCCTTCCCAGGCCTCCAGGGCAGGGCCCCAAGGCCTGGGGCGGGGGCTTCTTTCCCCTCGAGCTGGTGCCCCCACCCTGGGACTCTAGGCGGCTGTGGAGCTGTCAGGTGGGATCAGCAGGGCCCTGGCCCGATCTCCCCAGATTTAATTAACAGGCCTTTCATCTCTGTCTTGAAAAAATCCACTGTCTTCTGTCTTCTTAATTACCATTCACTAAGCAAACCAGAACAGGGTTTTCTCCCCGCTCCCTTCTCCGAGCAGCAGGGAGAGGAGAAGGCCGCCTTTGCTTGCAGCCCTAAGCCGGAGGTCCAGGTGTAGGCACCGGCCCCCTCCTCCCACACCGCCTCCATGCTGGTCCCCTGGATTCCACCCCCATCCCTCTTCCTGAAGGAAACTGATGTGGGCTCTGTTGCCCCCGCCTTCCTGGCCTCCCTGTCCCCCACAAGGAGTTAGGACAATGGGTAGGTTGTGAGGTCGGGCTTCAAAGCTACAGGGAAACGGGGGCCATGTGGCCCTGAGCAGACATGGGTCCTACGTGTGCAGAGGGGGCCTCTGGCTGCAGGGCATACACACCTGGGCCGGGGTCATGGTGGGTCCTGCTGGGAGTTGGCACTCAGCCAGCTCCTGATGGAGAGCTGCCGCATGTATCTTATTGTCAGTGTCCCAGACGGGGACCGCCAGCTCTCCTGGCTCCTCCTGAGCCCCTCCCCTGCAGTTACAGACGTGTTTGTTGCCCGTTGTCACCCGGATCTGTCACTCTGAGGCGCTGTGGGTGCACAGACACTCCCGTGCCTACAGGCCACCCTTTCCTTCCTGACACGGGTGGACCCTAGACCCTCTTTGACGCCCTTCCTGGGAGGAGTTGACCACAGGGAGGAGAGACACTTGTTCGTGTCCTGCTGTGGATGTGTCCTCGGCAAAGCACTTCCCTCTCTGGGCCTCAGTTTCCCCGTTTGTACAGCCAGTGCCCTAGACGGGAAGACTCTTCTGGTCTCAGGTGCAGCGGCCGGCTGTGCAGGGATGGCCAAGGTGACCTTGGGCATCAGCGGGCAGAAGGACCTGTCCTGTAATGTGGCAATGTCGCCACCTGGTGGTAGCTCTCCGGTGAACATTTACAGCTGGACGGCGCGCTGGGGGGGAAACTGGATGTGCAGGTTCAGGGGAACCTGGAAGGAGATCTCCAGCAGATGAGGGGGTGGGAGGTGGGAGGGGAGGCAGAAGGGTCCCTCTGGAGCCAGACAGGGTCAGCGAGCACCCAGCTGGCACCTCGTGAAGAGCCATCATCTCTGGCCCAGCTCCCGCGGGATCAGCCTTGACCAGCCATGTGGCTCCTGCATATTCCCAAACACGCCCCGAGCTACTCTCAGTGCAGGCCCTGGGGAGACGGGCGTGAGACACACAAGGTCCCTGCCCCATGACAAACTCACAACCCTCAGCACCTGCAGACCCCCTGCAGGACGCAGCCCCAGCTCATCACCACGGGGCCCAGCACCCCATCACCCGGCCTCTGCACCCTGCTCCCGCCTCACCCTCCAGGAGCACCCCCCACCCAGAGCTGCACACACAACAGACCTGCTCACCCCTTCTCAGCTCTGGGCCTCTGCACACACCACACCTCCTGCCAGAGTGCCCTTTGCCCCACTCGTCCTTGATGACTCAGTTTACTTTCCCCCTCTCCTGGGAAGCACCCTCTGACTCAGGGCAGAACTAGCCACCCCACCCTCCCTGCACCCCAGTACCGAATGGGCCACTTTCTGCTACATCCTGCCGGGCTGTTCATGGAAACCTCCGCTAGATCCTGCCCAGTGTTTTCTCTACGTCTCTTGGTAAGAACAGATGGCTTTTCTCGGTTGATTTACTCACTTTAGTGACTGCAGAGAAGGAGAGGCATCGACTGGGAAGGCCTCTGGGTGATGGTTGTGGGGGACCAGGTACCTCCTTGGGTCACAAACCTCAGGTCGGAATCTCTGCTTGGAGAGCGGAGAAGGGCCAGCTGCAGAAGCACCTCCCAGAGTTGATGGAGCCGTGGGAACGCGAGGAATCACCTACTTCCTGCTAGAAAGAGGGGCGCCTGGGGAGGGCCTGGGAAGACCCTGGGGTCCCCTTTCATCTTAGGACTCAACAGGGACAGGTGAGCAGGTTCCCTTTAAGGAACAGGCATGGACACTCACAACAGCGACAAGGAAACTGCATCCCGACCAAGCTCGGGGCTGGGGACCCCCGGGGAAGGGCCGCTGGGGCTGCTCGGAAGCCGGGCACTCCCGGGAGCGTCCGCCAGGTGGGGTCAGCGCCCAGGGGCTGAGCGCTGCTGTCCCCGCCGTCCGTGGGTCCCTCCCCACTGGCCTGGGTCCCGCCCGCCGGGGGAGGAGGCCCCGCGCTCGGTCCGCGCCCACCGGGCTGAGCCGCCAGAGAGCCGGGCGCGCACGGCCGGGCCGGGCGGGCAGGGAGCGCAGGGCGCGGCGTCGGTGCCGGTGCGGGGACCATGGCGGCCGCGCTCCTGCTGGGCCTGGCGCTGCTGTGGCCGCGGGCGGCCCGCGCGGGGATGGGCGCGTGTTACGACGGCGCGGGGCGCGCGCGGCGCTGCCTGCCCGAGTTCGAGAACGCGGCGTTCGGCCGGCTGGTCGAGGCCTCGCACACGTGCGGCCGGCCCCCCGAGGACTTCTGCCCGCAGCTGGGCGCGCAGGGGGGCGCCGGGGCGCAGTGCCAGCGCTGCGACGCCGCGGACCCGCAGCGCCACCACAACGCCTCCTACCTCACCGACTTCCACAGCCAGGACGACAGCACCTGGTGGCAGAGCCCGTCCATGGCCTTCGGGGTGCAGCACCCCACCTCGGTCAACCTCACTCTGCGCCTGGGTAAGCGGGGCTCGGCGGCACCGCCTCCGTCCGCCTCTGTCCCCACCCCATGGCGCCCCCCGTGCTGCGCCCCTGGGTGGGCTGTAAAACCCCGCTTTGGGTGGGGGCTGCTGAAATCTCACTGGCGTGCAGCCCGTGGCCCCAGACCCTGCTGGGGAGCCCCCGGAGCTGGAAGGATAGACGTGGGTGCTACCTGGGGCTGGAGCCTTTAACCTGAGCTCTGGAGGGGCTGGAAGTCTCCCACAGCCCTTTGCAGAGGAGCGGGTCTGGGTGCCCTGTGGTGGTTGCTGTGGGGGTGAACTGGTCCGCCCGCTAAGGCAGGAATCTCATCTTGGGGTCCTGGTTGAGTCCCTGCGGCTGAGCAGCCCCGGGTATCCTGGGGCAGGAGCCGAGGCTTTCATCCCCGGGAAGGTTCAGCCTCCGAGCAGGAGCCGGAGGTCATGCTGCTGGTGGGTAGCTAGAACGGTGGCCTGGCTGCTCTGCTCTGTCCCAGCCCCTCCATCCGCCCAGCCAAGGCGCAGGGGCCGAGAGCCCTGGGATTCAGGATCCAGAGTCTGGACCCAGCCCTTTGCTCCGGGGCCTCCCCCCTCCAAGCCCAGCCCGGTCCAGGACCTCCAGGCCCTGAGCTAAGTACCGGACCTGTTGCAGTCTCCACAGCCTTTTTGGGGAGGGGGTGTTTCCGCTGCTCCCACTTCCTTATCTGCGGGTCCAAAACCTCCCTGAGCTCTGAAAACGCAAAGCATTTGTATAACTTACGTTGGCTGCTCAGTGGGGCCTGAGACTGTTTATAGACCTTGTGCGTTAGGCTTAGAGTGAATATTCATACATTTTGCTGCTGAAATCTCCTTTGCGTACAGCCTGTGGCCCCAGACCCCGTTGGGGTGTGAAGACAGTCTGGGGTTCTCTCTCTAAACTCTGAGAAGTTTGAAATTGCAAAGCACGTCTGGAGCCACGCAGTTTGGAGAAGGGGTTACAGGATTGCATCCCCATTTTTCAGAGGAAAGCAGTGAGGCTCAGAGAGGTTAAGTGTTTTGCCCAACAGCACACAGCTGCTGAGTGCAGTCTGGATATGAATATCTGTGTGCAATATATCCAGGGTCAGAGTATGACCCTGACATGAGCTTTGGCAATGGAGCGAGCTCTTCCTAGCCCTGGGGGGCAATGCCCTGGGGTGGTGACATTCCAATGAGGTGGGGGGTGCTGGGCTCCTCAGCAGAGCATTCGGTGCTGGCTGTGACCCCCAAGGAACTCAATTCTCTGGGCCTTGTCACCGTCCCTTAGCTTGTCAGGACCTTGAGGTGGGACTTCTAGATGGGCATGGTCTCTACCCAGACAGGGCGACAGGAAACCAACGGGGGAGGAAGGCTGGGAGGGGGGGTGTTAGACGGGGCTGGCAGGACCCCAAGGCCACAGGGGAAGGAATCTGGGGCAGGATGGGAGGTGTGAGGGAGACAGGCTGTTCCATGACAGAGCAGGCGGGTTTAACTGACGTGTTACATGTGTCTGGGGAATCCAGGGGCGGCCAGAAGGCTCAGCCCGGCACCACCAAGGTGGGAGGGGCGGGGAGGTGTCTGGATTTGGGGGCAGTTCCCTTCTCCCCAGCGCTGGCTGTGGGCTGGGCCCTTTTTAGCCTCCTTAGACTCTGCCTAGAACACTTAGCGGTGGGGGGTTCCATCCCTTCGTGACCAGGGGACCTGCAGCTAAGCCCCTGCCCTGAGCCAAGGCCCTACACTCCCCCTCCCCCCCTCAGTAGCGAATCTCACTCTGCGTCTGTGTTCTTCCACTGTGTGTCCAGCATCAGCATGGAGGAGGCTCCGTGCGTGTGTGTACAGGGAGGGAGGGATGAATGAATGACAATGTCACCTCTTCAGTCTGTGCTTCTGGGAGTCAGAATCGGGTACAAATCACACAACTCAGTCCCCGCACAGCCACTGGGTGGGCAGACACCGCCCCTCCCAGGCCTCGGTCTCCTCTCTGTGAAATGGGGAGAAGAGTTGCCCCCTCCGGCGGTCATGCAGGCTCCGTGAGCTCAGGGCGGTCGGCCAGGCGCTCACCGGGTGTGATCCCCTCACTCTGCTGAGAGCAGCTCGGGGCCGAGGTTCCCTGGGGGCGGCCCCTCCCAAGGGATTGGACATACCCGCGGAGTTGGCCCCCTTTGGTCCCGTTGGCCTTCGGTTTGCTCCAGGCGAAGCCACGGGTTGCATAATATCGGGGAAGAAGAGGTCTGGGGAGTCACCACGTTCCCAGCCGGCTCTGTGTCAGGCGAGGTGGCCTCTCCCTGCCCGCTCCGCGGGGGGAGGGAGAGCGGGTGGCCGCTGGCCGTCTCCTCGGGGGAGTGGGGGAGGCACAGGCCAGCCCCCTGGTGGAGGTCGCTGCTTTCCCAGCCCCTCGGGCTCAGACATCTGTTCCAGATCCCGGCTCAGCCTTCCTGATGAAAGGCAGCAGCGGGTGTGGCGGCTCCTCGCCCTGCCCTTCGCTGAGGCCCTGGCAGAGGCGGGCTGGGACCTGGTAGTGGGTGGGGGTGTGGGGGGCAGGTTGGTGGTCATCAGCGGCGACAGACATGAATGGGGGGGCTCTCCCCACATGCTAAGAACCCCGCTGAGCCGGCCCCCCAAGCCCAGCACAGTTTGTTCTCTCATAGAAACGGGCTCCAAGGGTGAAGTCACAGGGCCATACACGCAGACCTCAGCCCCTCCCAGCCGCCCTGCACCTGGGATGACACACGTCCTGGGCAATCACAGGCGAGGGGTCCAGCTTGGCGTTTGGCTGGGGTTGGGGGGTCTCCTTGTCCACTTTCTTGGATTCCTGGGAACCCCCAGGAGTGACAGGAAGACCCTGGAGTCACCGTCCTCTGAGCAGATGAGCCCTGAGCCCCCAGAGGAGGGGGTGTCGCAGGAGGAAGGTTGGTGGGTTCCCGCCTGCCCACCCTCCAGCTGGTCCCCATGCCCGTGCGCAGGTGGCTGCTCTGCGCGTCCATCGGGCGTCTCCAGGAATGT
>PVJC01029048.1:0-22162 GCA_004026665.1 Murina feae | reverse complement strand
CTCCTTCTGTGGGAGGTGACCAGTGGGGTGATTGGGGGAGCCCCACACTGGCACCTGCCTTGGAAAGCCTAGGCCCTGCGGCCTGGGAGCAGTTCCTGTGTTGAGTGTCTGCCCCCTGGTGGTCAGTGTGTGTCATAGCGACCGGTCATTCCACCGGCCATTCTGCTGTTCTGTTGATTTGTAGACTTTTATTATATAGGATTATATGCCACCAACAGGAACAGTGACATGCTCTGTGCCGTTGGTTCTCTGAGAGCTCTCCTGTTTTATCCTTGTCTTTCATCTTCATGATTACAAGATGCCTTCTCAGGAGTCTCTTTTTTAGAATGTCTTACATCAATTATTTGCTTTGTTGATTTTCTATTGTTGCCAAAACAAATTACCACAAATTTAGCAACTTAAACAACACAAATTTATTCTCTTTCATTTCTGTTTTTAGGAGTCCCACATAGATCTCAGGTGTTGACAGGGCTGTGTTCTCTCCTTCTCGGTTTCTCTATGGGATAATCTGTTTCTTTACCTTTGCCAGCTTCTAGGAGTCATCCACAACCCCAACCTCTCCTTCCTATCTTCAAAGCCAGCACCACTGCATTTCTCGAGCCCTTTTTTCATTGTCACCTAAATCTCTGACCTCAGCCAGGAAAGGTTCTCACTTTAAAGGACTTGTGATTAGATTTGGCCTACCTGGATGATCCAGGGTAATTTCCTATTTCAAAATGCACATCGCTATGCACAAAAGGGTCAAGATCATTTGACCTTTTTGCCATGTAATGTTAACAATACACCACTTTCATGGACTATATTTGAACATTGAATATTTAGGGGTTTATTATTCTGCCTACTATATTCACTATGGAAACTTGTCTCAAATGTAGAAATTTAGTGTATGAGATCTCTAATAACATAAAAAACAGATGCTGAATTCCACACATATAGTACAAAAAAATCAATCATACTCAACTTACACATTTATTAATCCTATCTAAAAAAGAGTAATATGCAAATTATGCATCACTCCATTAAAAAGATGGCCTACCCCATACCTACAAGATGGCTGCACCCATACCAACAATATGGCGGCACCCATAACCACAAGATGGGGGCACCCATAGCTACATCCTCTATCTAATCTATATATATAAAAGGATAAGTGTCGGTCCATCTGACCAGTAGCTATGATGTACACTGACTACCAGGGGGCAGATGCTCAATGCAGGAGCTTCCATAACACGCACTGGCCATTTGAAAATAAATGGCACCACAGACCTGGCACCAACAAACCAACACTTGGCTTCTCCAATGTGGGACACAGGCCCCACCACCATCCTGGAGTGACACCCCATCAAATCGCAGTCAACACTGCCAAGACCCCAAGGCGCAAAATGCAGCCCACAGCCCAGCCCTGAAACAATTGCTGTGAGTGCCAGGCAATCACATCATGTAGCAATGCCCAACTTCCTCTTCCTAGCAACTAGCCTTCTTGGAGTTTCTCCAGCTCAAGAATCTGACTTGCTTTATATTATAGTTTATCCAAATGTTTGTGAAGTGTTTTTCCGTGCCTCATCTCTTTAATCCTCACAGAAGTCTTGAAGTAGGTAGATAGGAGACTCAGTAGAATCCTATTTTCTTTTCATTAGCCGGAAAATGGAGATTTGAAAAGTTTAGAAACTTCACCCGACTGAAAAGAAGAAAGAAATGGTGGAACTTGAAAATGACTTCAGGTGTTCTCATTACATAGAATATACTCAAACACTATGGCAGGTAAATTTTTTACTCTTTGTTCTCCTTGCATGATCTACAATAATAATCTGCTTTGTGTTGATATTTACTTCTGACAATTACCTGAAAGAGAAGTTGGGGTGCTTCACTGAGCTGGATAAAGTTTAGCTAAATCAGAAAGCAGGTCTAATTAAATGTATTCTATATCTTTAAAAGGCTAAGTTGACTAGCACATGTGTGATACATATAAAGCTCTCACTGGCGCCAATTGCAGGTATGTGTTTCGATCTATCATTGTCGATTGTGAATTTGGTTGACACTTCTATCATAGAGAAAGGGTGAACAGTGATATTAAAATATTTCTTCTAATTAATTTCCTTTCATTGTGCACAAATCTGTGTACTGGGACACTAGTCTAATCTAATAAAAGAGTAATATGCAAATTAACCCCCACTTTGTTACACCTAAGCCATGCCCACCAGCCAATCAGAGCAATGATATGCAAATTAGCCCAGCCAAGATGGCAGATGGCAGCCACAGAGCTAGAGAAAACAGGAGGCTTCACAACAGTGATACAGGAAACTGCCTACTTAGGCAGGCTGTGGCCTCTGCTCAAGGCAACAAAGTTTCAATTATAGAAGCCATGAAGCTGAAGCAAACAGAAGGCTTTGTTGTCTGCCTAGGCAGGCTGTGGCCTCCGCTCAAGGCAACAAAGTTTGAATTATAGAAGATAAATAAACCCCAGAAACCTTCTTCCAGCCAGCCTCACTGGGACCTTGGGTCAATGGGAGCTGAGGCCAGACTGCAAACAGCCCTCAGCCCCTCACGCAGGCTGGCCAGGCACCCCAGCAGGAACCCGAACCTTGAAAGGACTGTGGCCATCCTGAAAACAGCCCTCAGCCCCTCACCCAGGCTGCTCAGGCACCCTAGTAGGGACCCAAACCCTGAAGGGGCTGTGGGCAGCCTGAAAAGGGCCCTCAACCCCTCATGCAGGCTGGCCACACTCCCACAGGGTGAGGGTTCCCACTGGGGGGCTTGGCCAGCCTGCAAACAGCCATCAGCCCCTCACCCAGGCTGGCCAGGTATGCCATCAGGTAGACATCCCCCAAGGGGTCCCAGACTGCGAGAGGGCACAGGCCGGGCTGAGGGACCCCCCTGAGTGCACACATTTTTGTGCACCGGGCCCCTAGTAATCTAATAAAAGAGTAATATTCAAATTAGGTGGCAGTCCATCACAAAGATGGTGGTGCCCAGAGCCACAAGATAGCCGCTCCCATAGCCACAAGATGGCAGCGCCCAGTCTGGCTCAGGCCCACCACTGCAGAGGTTTTGGCCTGTTAATCAGGCAGATGATCGGGGAGGTGAAGGGCCCAAGGGGTGGAACAGGCGATCAGAGGGGGATGGAGGTACTCTTCCCAGGCCAGAGGCCTTTGCCAGAGGCCTCAGGCATGGGCAAGGGTGGAGCCAGTGACTGAAGGCGGCAGAGGCAGAGCCGGTGATCAGAGGGGAATAAGGATGCCCTACCCAGGCATAAGACCAGGGCCAGAAGTCTTAGGCCTGGGCAGAGGCAAGGCCGGAAATTGCAGGGGCCTGAGTTCCACAGAGCCAGGGATCAGAGGGGCAGGGGTGGAGCCTGCGATCACAGGGTCTGGGCACCAGTGAAACCAGCAAAGCAGGGTTCTGGGGTTCCCCTGCCTAGGCCTGTAGCCTTGGCCAGAGGCTGCAGTGGGGCAGGAGTGGAGCCGGCGATGACAGGGGGCAGGATCAGAGCTGGTGATCGCAGGGGCCTGGGCTCTGTGAAGCCGGCAATCAGAGGGGCTTGAGGGTCTTCTTCCCCGGCAAAAGAGTGATATGCAAATTAACCCTCACTCTGTCACAAAGATGGCGACAGCCAGGAAGCTGTAGTGAGGCAGGAGGCTTGCATTGCCCCAGCGATGGAGAAAGCCAAGATTCCCACTTGCCCTGCGGACCCTGAACTTTACTCAAGGCAACAAAGTTTCAATTACAGAAGGTAAATAAACCCAAGATACCTGCTTCCAGCCATGGATTTGAGGGGGACCAAGGCAACAAAGTTTCAGTTATAGAAGTTAAAAAATCCTAGATAACTGCTTCCAGCCCAGGGCCATGGCCAGCCTGATAATGGCCCTTAGCCCATCATCCAGGCTGGCCAGGTACCCAGTGGGGATCCCCACCCTGAAGGGGCTGTGACCAGCCTGCAAACAGCTCTCAGCTCCTTACCCAGACTGGTCAGGTACCCCAGCAGGACACCCTTCAGGGAAAACCAGCTGACCCCCACCTGTGCACCAGGCCTCTGTCCTATATAATAAAAGGATAATACGCACATTGACCCTAACAGCAGAACAACTGGGAATGACTGGTCACTATGACACACACTGACCATTAGGGGACAGATGCTCAATGCAGGAGCTGTCCTCTGGTGGTCAGTGCGCTCCTACAGGGGGAGCTCTGCTCAGCCACAAGCCAGGCTGATGACTGCCAGCACAGCGGTGGTGGCGGGAGCCTCTCCTACCTCCTCAGCAGCGCTAAGGATGTCTGACTGCAGCTTAGGCCTGTTCCCCACTGGCAAGTGAGCATCCCCTGAGGGCTCCTGGGCTGCCAGAGTGATGTCTGACTGCCAGCTTAGGCACTATCGCTTGGCGAGTGGGCCAAAGCCAGCAGGTGGATGTCCCCCGAGGGGTCCTAGACTGGGAGAGGGCATAGGCCAGACTGAGGGACCCCCACTCCTCCCCCGCCCCCTGAGTGCACAAATTTTTGTGCACCAGGCCTCTAGTAATGTTATAAATGTCAATGTAACAGTATAACAAATTTCCCTTTGATCAATGTTCACTCAATATTACTTAATATTTAATTTAAAATAAATCACTAATATTTTATTAAAATGTAAAGATTGGCCCTGACTGGTTTGGCTCAGTGGATAGTGCGTTGGCCTTCAGACTGAAGGATCCCAGGTTCGATTCAGGCAGCTGATTGATGTTTCTCTCTCTGCGATGTTCCTAACTCTATCCCTCTCCCTTCCTCTCTGAAATAAATAAACTCAATAAAAATATCAATAAAAAATCAATAAAATATATTTTTTTTAAAAAGGTAAAGATTGTTCAACTGGTATAAAATGGAATATTTGGAAACATACATCTATGTCCTCATTTTACAAATCATTAGATTGAATGAAGATGTACATTATAATAAAATGATCAAAGGGAAGGCTGGTTGCATATGACTCTGCTTTGGAAGCTCAGGGATGCCCTTCTTCTCATTTTCAGGGATAATCAGTCCCTGAGGGACTATCTTATGTTAACTAATTGGTGAAGACTGAAGGGAAAAAACAGATTATAATTTTATTAATTAAAGTGAGCAATAAAGTTGTCACAAGGCCTGAAATTCAGAAGTTATGCTAGATCAAGCTGCAGATCATCATACTATAGTTATGCCTTCTGGGAATTATATTATTATCAGCTGTCACTTGATTTTAGCAACTTAAATAATTTTCCCGCCTGGCCGGCATCACTCAGTGGTTAAGCGCTGACCTATGAACCTGGAGGTCACAGGTTTGAGTCCTGGTCAGGGCATATGCCCAGGTTGCAGGCTCGATCCCTAGTGTGGAATTTCCAAGAGGCACCCAATCAATAATTCTCTCTCATCATTGATGTTTCTATCTTTCTCTCCCTCTTCTTTCCTGTCTGAAATAAATAAATTCAATAAAAATATTTTTTAAGAAAATAAATTATTTTCCCAAGGGCATAAATACTCATGGGCTAGCAGTCCTTCTTAGGTTTGTTAATGGTGAAACAGCACCAGATGTTAGAAGTCCGATCTTGGTCCTTGAGGTTGCCTAAGAAAGAATTCAGAGCCAAGAACTCTCTTAAGCAAACAGTTTATTTAGAAAGTCACAGAGGTAGAAGTGAGCCAGCTCGGCTGCATGGGTCAGGAAGCAAGTTACAGAGAAAAAGAAGTGCCTTTGGAGTTTAGGAGAAAAAAAGCAAAGATATGCACCTTGAAGGAAGAAAGGGGAAAGGAAAGGCTCAGACATGAGAGAGAGAGAGAGAGAGAGAGAGAGAGAGAGAGAGAGAGAGAGAGAGAGAGAGAGAGAGAGAGAGAGAGAGAGAGAGAGAGAGAGAGAGAAAGAGAGAGAGAACACATGCACTAGGTCCTTCCCTTAAGAATTTATATAGGCAGAAATTACAGGGAGATCTCAGAGGGGAATCTCAACAGCTTCCCAGGTGTGTCCTTTCAGGGTGTGGTTTCTCCTGATTGGCTGGTGCTAGGGCAGGGGGTCATTAGTTATCACAGCTGCTCCTAATGGCTTAGTTTTCTGGTCCTAGAGCTGAAATACAACTGAGGCCTAGATGTTATCTTTAGTTTGACCAAAACTCCGCCTCTGTCATCAACAGACTTGATACTATGTTCTTAAGATTGTGTGTTCTGACCGAACCTCATTATCCTAAGGCAGTGGTGGTGCAAGGGTTTGTATGGGAGTCATATGAGGCAATTTTCCAGCCCCCGTGTTCCTCTTCCTAGGGTGTTTACCACATAACTAGCAACATGCCAGGGCAGGGTCCAAACTGCATGGCCAGCAATATAAAAGAGTAGGGGGTCTGAACCGAATGATCAGTGGTGTGCTAGGGGAGGCAAGAGCCCACCTATAATTCTTGTTTTCGCAGTTTGGTCTGTTGCTAAGCACCTGGGGCTTTTTGCTCTGGTGACCTTCTGTAGGGGGCCTATTGTTCCTACTCTGCTCCTGTCAGTCTAACTGCTTACAACATCAGTTTTACTGTAGAATACCCACCAGAGTAGGTGAGACTCACACCAACATAGGTGAGCTTAAAATGAGAAAGAAGTTTAAAAATGATATCATTAGCCTCATACTGTCATAGGTCTCTTCAGTTCAAATTCTACTTAATGAGAAATATTCAAATGGCCTCACCTACATGTAAGGAGAGGTAAGGAAATTAGTCCTCGGCTGAGAACAGCATGTTAAAGTCAACATGCACAAGGAGAAACAAGGATGGAAGATGTATGCATTAATAAGTGCCTCTGAAAAACAAGCTTGTAATATATAGTGTTTTTAATCATTTGACTTACTGAGTCAGTCATACTGAGGTGTTTAAGACCTGTTTGCCCATCCCATATAAACATTCCTGAGGTCTGCAGTGGCACATTTCAATACTCTACACTTGAATATAAAATAGATGGTTGAGATGCAATGGTTGAGATGCAACTTTAGTTTTTCATCTTCTAATTTTGCTTAATAAAGAATATCTCTCCTCTCTCTCTCTCTCTCTCTCTCTCTCTCTCTCTCTCTCTCTCTCCATACACACACACACAATGCAAATGACCTAGCCACTCATATATCTCTGTTATTGATATTGCTGCATAATTGATCTAATCCTACTTTCTAGTGTTAAAAAGAAAATCAAAGGCCCAAAATGGCATCGCTCAAGATAACATCCCATAATACCAATCCTAGACACCAAACCTGATCTAAATGCAGTTTCAACCTCTCCCACAAACAAATCTTAATCAACCATTCTAGAATTTTCTGGTTAAGCACCAGTAAAGTAATCTGCCACCTGGGCCTTCTCTATCCCCCACAGAAAGAAGAGGCACTCTTTATCAAAACCCTCCTCTCAGTCCTTTCCCAAAGAAAAGATGTCTGGGCCCCCAAATAATCTTTTTTATTCTTTTGTTAATAGTTCCCTTGCCCCACTCTTCTTCCTATAAAAACCTTCTATTTTTTTTTTTTAAATTAACCCATTTTATTTTTTTGTTAATCCTCCCCCGAGGATATTTTTCCTTTTTTTTTTTTTTTTTTTTTTTTTTTGAGAGAGAGAGAGAGAATAGAAAGGAAGGGGAGAGAGACAGAGAAACACAGATGTGAGAGAAACACATCCACTGGTTGCCTCCCGCACATGGCCTTTACCGGGATCAAACCCGAGACCCTCCAGTCCATGGGTCAACACTGTGCATAGAGCCAGCCTGGCCGGCGCCAAAAACAAACCAACAGAAAACCCTTCCATTTTTACAACCTCTTGGAGCTCAGTTGCTACTGGGATGCTGTCTAATTGACAAATCACTTAATAAAGCTAATTACATATCCAAATTTACTCCATTTATTTTTGTTTTTTAGCAATAGAGAGAAGATAAAGAAATGTTTTCCACTTTTAAATACCCACAGATGTTAAAATGTGTCTTCAGTTTCCATGGTATGCAGTTCCTTTAGTTGTTAAAATCTCAATGACTTCCTTTCCCTAAGGGATTTTAGTCTATGTCTTGCGTTTCTGGCCTCTTCTTCCTTTGGGTAAGTGATAGTTGAATTAGTGCTACTTTCCTGGACCTTGATCCTGTCTTTGTAACAGATCATTCACTCAATTCTTTTTCTTTTCATTTATGTTTTTTATAAATTTCAGAGAGGAAGAGATGGGAAGAGAAGTAAAAACATCAATGATGAGAGAGAATCATTGATTGGCTGCCTCCAGCATACCCCCTACTGGGGATTGAGCTCACAACCCAGGGCATGTGTACTTGACTGGAATCAAACCCTGGACCCTTCAGTCCATAGGCCAACACTCTATCCACTGAGCCAAACTGGCTAGAGCTTTCACTCAATTCTTAAAATTATAAAAATACAATTTCAAAGCTTTATAATGCATTCTTTCTGTTTTTTAGGTTCTCAAACTTTGTAAGAACTAGTGTTTAAGATATGTATGTCCAAATATAAGTAGCTGATTCTAATAATGTATATGATGCTACTATTGGCAGAGTTTTTAATACAGGTCAAAGCAGTCTCTAATTTTTGCAAAGTATTGTACTCATGAGATTTTTTTTTTTAAAGGCCAGATATTTTTTAATAAATGCATTTTTTAATTAGTTTGTGCACTCTTTTGGGGAAAAAAATCTGAAAATATGAGTGGCACTGGGGAAATTTAATGTTCATACCTAAAAGAAACTATAATAGTGTAGGGACAAAAATGTTTTTATAAAATTGTGTTTAATCATACTTTAGGGAATATGAGTACACACTTGGGGAGCTCAGTAGAAAAAGGAATATTTCTAATGATGGTGTGCTTTTCTATTCAGCGTGATTGCTTAAGGTAATAGGTTATTTTGAAGCACAGAAAGGCATCCTTCTATCTTATCCTGAACAACTTCTAAAAATAAATGACAATTATTTGTGGTTCAGATGCCCATCTTCTACCATAAAATTAGATTTGAAAACTTCTATAATGTTCCAATAAATAACTACTTGAGTGTTTTACTTTGTCTTTAATTGTCCTTTTTCTGCATGGTCAAGTGTCTTTCTTTTGGAATCTCAGTTAATTCTCATTATCCAAACACAAAACAATTATTTTCTAGTGGCTTCAGCTTTCATATGTTCTGTTTCTCCAGCATTATTTTTAAGAAGTTCAATAGAAAGCTGGAAGGAGCATGAATCAAATAATAAAAGTCATAGTGTCAGAGGAAATGAGATGATTTTGTACTTCCTGAAGTCTAAAAGCAGTTTATAGCTTTTTCTAGTGTAGCAGCCTGAATTTGATCACTTAATTACAATGCAATGTTCTTATAAAAGGCACATTAACCAAAAGAGGAAAACCAAAGGAGTTTGAGTAGTGTTTATTGAAAACTTTAAAAGGATAATTAAAATGAATGAGTCACCATAAATCATTCTAAACCTGAAGTTTCTCAGACCCTTCTCTTGACATATTAACAGAGTGACAGGAAAAATAGCCTGTTCCCAAAGAGATTTCTTCTCTTCCCTTCAGGTTTTCTATTTACATTCTCACATTTAACTTGTCAGATCAAATGGATTAGAATTAAATTGTAAATGAGCTTTTTTTTTTTATCCTAAAGAAGGATGAGCATGATTTAAAACATGTTCACTGCTCTAGCACATTATGCAATAAAATTGGTTTAATACTAAATTAATGTGTATTCTCTAAATAAAGTTTTTTAAAGAAAAACTGTTCTCCTCTTCCTCTAATAAAATTCTTACTTAAAAAAATTTCTTCCAAATTATGTTCCCAAATTTAGTTTGTACAATAAGAAATAAAGCTGCTCAGAAAATATCTAGAATAATGATCAATTTCCTTTGAAGGCATAGATGTAATGATGAACTAAGAAACAAAACATTAATATATTGTCCACACTCTTCACTAACATAACCATTTACACTTGGGATTATTATTGACCTTTTTCATATAATGAAAATATTTAGTTTGTGTTTAATGAACCCAGAAAACTTAGGCTGATATTCCAAAGTATTAAATATTTATTTGCTACAGTTTTAACAGTAACAGAAATTTTTGTATCTGCAGCGTACCATAAGTACTTTGGAATGTAAATTAAATATTAAATATTTAGAATATTTCATGCTTTTTATTTTTAATTTTATATAGAGGTTATCACACAAAGACTGACAAATGGTAGTGATGACTATCACCCCACACCTATTGGGATAAATTTAAAAGGAGACATTCTTCTAAACTTAGGGCAAATATACCAAAACAGATACTAATATTTTAGTGCTAAATGATATGTTACCACATTATTTTAAAGATATAACACAATGGCCAAAAGAATTGAATGATTTTACCAAAATCATAAAGCTTTATTACATCTCAAGTCCTTACTTCTAACCAAGGATGAAAACATTTTGCTGCTATGTTTTAATACCCATAAGGAAACTGAAAATAGCATTTGTACTCCTTATATTCTGTTTTCTTTCGTCTTCTATAGAGTAGGCAAACTCTACATTGGTAGCCAATTATTTCTTACAGATACTCTAGTTTATAAACAGTATTCTCACCTGTGAGGTGATGTCAAAGATGTGTGACACCACCTCTCTAGGACCTGAGGAATAAAAAAGATATTGATAATTAAAAAATAAAAATAAAGGATATTTGAATGGCAATGCCATAACCTTCAAATTTATGATGCTATCTCCTACTGTAAAGAATGCCCTGACAAAAATATGGTCTCTGTCTATCAAAGAATTATTATTTCATATAAGAAATATTCTAACCCCTGGTAAATACCTGTCTTTTCCCCTTAACTAGTATCTAATAAACTAAGATAGTTTGGTCAGAATTTCATAGTTTGATATAAAAGATTGAACCAGACCTAATCTCTCTGAAACCACATAAAATAATTTAGCATGTTATTTATAATTTAAACACACACTCAGTGCTTACTAAGTGGTAGACATTTTTCTAAGAACTTTCTTTGTATTACTTCATTTCATCTTCCTAGCAACCTTAGTAAGTAGGACTAAAATTGCTTCTATTTTATAAATGAGAAGAAACAGACAAAATTAACTAAGCTTGCATACCAAACTGTAGCAACTGTCTTGGATACAGTTTAAGCTCCCTGAATATTTGTTGAACAAATAAATTAACAATATAATCTGACAACAATCACACCAATTTAACCACCATTTACAATGCCCAACAATATTAACAAGCATGCTATAAGTTCTGATTGATTAGTGTTGCTTGGAGAATAATACACATTTTTCCTTCTTACAGAAATACAATAAAAAAAAATGAGAAGGGAAAGAAAGGATGCATACAGCCTTGCTAATTCTATTTAGAACATCTCAACTTTTGAAGAAGTCATATAGAAATATAAAGATATCTTTGTTTATTTATTTAGATAGGTATTTTCATATATACATCTGTATATGTAGATATTTCCATATATCTATATGGAGAGAGAGAGACAGAAAGAATAGAAAGAATAGGAGAGAGGGAGGGAGGGGAGGGGAAGAGGGAAAGGGAAAGAGAGAGAGAGAGAGAGAGAGAGAGAGAGAGAGAGAGAGAGAGAGAGGACGCCCAAATAATCTCTATCACTGCCTTAGAAGAAACATCGTGTTCTTCCCTCCTGTTTTTGCACATTCTTGTATTACTGAATAAGAAACTGATTGGCTGGAGTCAGACAAACCCAGGTGGCTCCCTGATGCTTATGGTGTCCACATGTTGCCTAATACCTTCCGAATATTATTTCTATTTTTTTCTGACATAGCATTTTACCCACAAAATTAATAGCATACTCATATGTAGACAAATGGAGAACTGAAGACACATTATTCCCAACTGTTGTTATTTCTCTCAGAGTGGCATAAAGGCATGTCACCATTCTGGGGACCAGAATGGATACATTTGTCTAGTTACATGTGGTCAAGCAGAGTCATAATTTTCTCTCTAATATCTGGTATGGTTACCATTTCCTTGTAAAATATGCATGCCTTTGAATGTATTCTATACAGTAAAGATCAATGAGTTTTTATGATATTCTCTTTTTAAAAAAATATGTTTGTATTTACTTTAGAGAGCAGGGATAGAAAGATAAAACATCAATTAGCTGTCTCCAGCACATCCCCTACTGGGGGGCCCTGATGGGGAATTGACCTCTTGGTTCATGGGTTGACACACAACCACTGAGTACCCCAGCTAGATGATTTCCTTTTTTTAAAAAAATGAGTATTTTAAAGTACTCTATTAACATAGATTCACTAATATGGTATGGGTTGAGTCCATATAAATGAGACTTGTCTGCAATTAAGAGTAAAGAGAAAAATATTATGGAAAATGTAATCAGTGTTTTGAGTATGTGTTTGCATGTGTATGGTTCACTGAAAACCACAGAAATGTAAGTCATAGAGAAAAACCAACATGCGCAATATTCAATTTATATAATTTGTTAATTATAAATTACAACTAGAGGTCCGGTGCACAAAATTTGTGCATGGGGAGGGGTCCCTCAGCCCAGCCTGCACCTGAAGTATGGTAGCAATCATCTCAGATAGAAACTGTAGTTTAATTCTAACCCTGCTGTTTGGCTTCTGTCGTTATTTGCTTGTTAAAATAATAGAAAAGTTATTTTGATTTTCTGAACTATATTCGATTGAATACCCTATTTATTGTAATGTGAATACCCCATTGGATGTAGTCATACTGGTTTTAGAAAGCACATTCTTCTGTACCTGGGAACCAGGACAGCACAATTATCCTAAATTGCCTCAGTGGCTACAGATAATGTGTTTCCGTTGACTCAGTGGTCCCAAGACCCATGGCTCCAGGCAATGTGCTTCTGTTGACTCAGTGATCCAGAGACCCACAACTATAATTTAACTAATATGCTCAATTCTGCTTCTGTAACTGCTTTGTGCAAAACAGGTTCCTCATTCCAAACCCAAAGATGTAATCAATACCTTTGTGATCTTTGCATATATAAATCTGGTGTTGGGGCTGGGAAAGGACTGCAAGATTTGGGAGCAAAATGCCCCCTTGTAGTCCTGGATTTGCAATAAATGTGACTCCTTAATTCGACTTCTTGAGGTATTCTTGTGTGATTTGCGGGGTACATTACAACATACCCTCTTCAATCAGGGACCCCTGTGGGATGGGGACTAAACCGGCAGTCAAACATTCCTCTCGCAATCTGAGACCACTGACTCCTAACTGCTCACCTGATTGCCTCTAACCACTCTGCCTGACTGCCTGATTGCTCCTAACTGCTCTCTCCTGCAGGCTGATCACCCCTCACTGCTCTCCTCTGCCAACCTGACCACCCCTAACCACCTCTGCCACAGCCCCCAGCACTATGGCTTTGTCCAGAAGGGCATCCAGAAGGATGTCTGAAAGACATCCAATCTAATTAGCATATTACCTTTTTATTAGTATAGATAATATAAACAAAAATTATAAATTGAAGTATGTGATTTGTAATTAATATATGCAATCTATTATTAATTTTTCTTAAATAATTAATGAGTGTATTTGATAATTATTCTGATTCTAGTAATAGACATAAACATAAAAGATAGCAGTCCTTAAGGAGAACTTAGAATAGTAAAAAGGTAGGAGTGTAGAAGCAGATGAAAAGAAAAACATAAACCAATCAAAATCCATTCTACTATCAACATGATTATAAATGATTCAGCCTATCAAAAAAGTCAGCAAGGAATTATTGATATTCAGACAGAGCTACCTACACATGTCAACCCTTTAATCACATGTTTGGAAATTTAGGACATCATAGTCTTTTAGATTTACTTTGAGTTGCTTCTTGTGAAATAGACTTGTAAATTTGTTTCTCATGTGCTACTCCTGCTCATTTTAAGTGAAATTTTGAAAGAAATAAACACAGTGCTTGTGTAGGTTAATACTACCTTCATTAATAAATATTTGCATGCTACTCCAGTGTTATCTCATGCTAATTTTCTTAAATACTAAATACCAAATTATTCCAGTAAGTTAATAACCCATCATCCAGCATGATCCTAATTACTCTGTGAACTTACCTACAGCTGAGATATAACACTTGGGATGGAAGCACCTGCTGAACTCTGTGATGAGGATGTATCTGTGTTTTGGCGTATCTCCAATGTTTAATTAACCTGTCATCTTTTATTATGCTTCTGCAAAGTATCTAAATCTCATACAAGTTAAACATTCTAAAAATACTTTGAAGTCAAAAGTTTGAGTTAGTCAAATATGGGCACCTTTACTTTTTTTTAAATTGATTTCAGAGACAGGAAGAAAAAGATACAGAGATGAGAGAGGAAAAAAACTTAGATGTTGAAGCATCCATGGGTTGCCTCCCACATGTCCCTTGACCAGGTATTGAACTTACAACACAGGTATGTGGCCTGACCAAAATTGAACCTGCAACTTTTAAAAAATATATGTTTTATTAATTTTTTACATAGAGGAAGGAAGAGTGATAGTTAGAAACATTGATCAGCTGCCTCCTGCATACCTCCTACTGGAGATGTGCCTGCAATCAAGATATATGCCCTTGATTGGAATCGAACATGGTACCTTTCAGTTCACAGGCCAATGCTCTATCCACTGAGCCAAACTGGTTAGGGCAAACCTGCCAATTTTTGATGCCCATTAAGATACTCCAACCAACTTAGCCACACAGGTCAGGACCATATAATTTTAATAATTATTAGCTTGTGAGGGTGTTTGTTCTGTTTATGGTGAAAGTTTGGTCAAGTACAACTCATAGTAATTTTAAATGCATTAAGCAAAGCAAAATTCAGAACAAGGTGATTCTGCTTCACAAATGTAAATAATTACATTTGTCATTTTTATTTCACCCAAGGTTTTTAAAAAAATGTATCTTGACCGATGTTATGCCTACAAGAGCCAAAACTAAAACACAAATGTATTTAGTATCCTGCCAAAGCATCACCATGTATATGTTTATGTGTGTGTGTGGGTTTTTATAATATATATATATATATATATATATATATATATATATATATATGCCTAGGCAATCATTGGACCATTGGACGATTCGACTGGTAGCTATGACACACACAGGTCACCAGGGGACAGACGCTCATCGTACAGGCATGAAAACATGGAATAAACTGATGAATCTCAGAGGGAAGGGGAGAGGGGGGAGGGTGGGAAGATATTAACCAAAGGTGTTATATGCATATTAGAGGTCTGATGCATGGATTCATGCACTGGTGGGGTCACTCGGCCTTGCCTGCGGGGATAGGGATGAAATAGGCAGTCCAACATTCCCCAAAGGGTCCCAGATTGCAAGAGAGTGCAGGCCAGGCTGAGAGACCCCATTGGTGCATGAATCTGTGCACTGAGCCTCTAGTCTAATCTAATAAAAGAGCAATATGCAAATTGGTGTCACTCTGCTATACCTAATCCATGCCCACCAGCCAAACAGAGTGACTGTATGCAAATTAACCCAGCCTAGATGGTGGCTGGCAGCCATGGAGCTAGAACAAGCAGAAGGCTTGTCCCAGTGATGGAGGAAGCTAAGGTTCCCTACTGCCTTGGTCAGCTGTGGCCTCCACTCAAGGCAACAAAGTTTCGATTATAGAAGATAAATAAATCCCAGATACCTGCTTCCAGCTGGCTTGAGCTCAAGGAAGCACTGGGAGCCTGGGTTGTCAGGAGCAACCTGATCTTGGCTCTGATTAAAGCAACAAAGTTTCAATTATAGAAGATAAATAAATTCTAGATACCTGCTTCCAACCAGCCTCACTGCAAACAGCCATCAGCTACTCACCCAGGATGGCCAGGCATGCCAGGGAGGGACACCTACTTTGAAGGGACTGTGGCCAGCCCTGCAAAGAGCCATCAGGCACTCACCCAGGCTGGCCAGGCACTCCAGCAGGACCCCCACCCTGATCCGGGACACCTATCAGGGCAAACCAGCCACCCCCACCCATGCACCAGGCCTCTATCCTATATAATTCCTATATAATAAAAGAGTAATATGAAAATTGACTCTAACAGTAGAACCACTGGGAATGACTGGTCATTATGACACACACTGATCACCACGGGGCAGATGCTCAATGCAAAAGCTGTCCCTGGTGGTCAGTGTGCTCCCACTAGGGGAGCTCTGCTCATCCACAAGCCAGGCTGATAGCTGCCAGTACAGCAGTGGTGGCGGGAGCCTCTCCTGCCTCCTCAGCAGTGCTAAGGATGTCTGACTGCAGCTTAGGCCTACTCCCCGCTGGCAAGTGGACATCCCCCAAGGGCTCCTGGTCTGTCAGAGGGATGTCTGACTGCCAGCTTAGGCCCGATCCCCCGAGGAGTAGGCCTAAGCCAGCAGGTGGACATCTCCTGAGGCATCCCAGATTGCGAAAGGGCACAGGCTTAGCTGTGGGACCCCTCCGCCCCACCAAGTGCACAAATTTTTGTGCACTGAGCCTCTAGTTTATAATAAGTACTCTATTTCAGGAGTTGTTAATGAGTCCAAAACCCTAAAGTAAGCTTGAATTCAGGGTTCTCTTCTTTAGTGACATGGTACTTAACTCAGATATGGCACTTTTGACTAAAGTTAAATTCACAGACCATATATATAGGTAATATTTATTAACATCTCAATTTGTTTACTTATTTATGAATATGTTTTCTATAAAGCTTAAGATTTAGAACAAAAAAATGGTATAATATTTTCTCAGCCACAGTATTTTTTTTTTTTTTACCAATGGTCCTTCTTATTCATTGAAATTTCTATTAATTGTTTTAAGGTAATAGTCCTTTGGAAAGAATTTCCATTTGCTTTTCCAGATCTTATGGTGACAAGTAGAGTAAAATGGTTGCAGCTTTTTCTGGAAGATGAGACAGGCAGTCTCAACATTTCAGAGAAGACTTGTACATAACTCATGAATGTGGAATTCTCCCACTGCAGAATACTCTTGTGTGAAATAGCGCACTTGTAGGTGACATTGGTGGCAGGTAAAAAGCTCATAATGTTATTCAAAATGTAAGAAACCTATTATAATCTAATTTTTGGGTCATATATTGTCCATTTTTCCATCCTATAAAGCTAGAGGAATGACTGTAATGTAATTAAAAATACACTTAAATATGTAGTTTCATATAAAAGGAAAAAGAAAGAATAAATTTGTTACTTGCATAAATTGTATGAGAACATAAGTTTCTAGGTCTCATAAATGCCAGTGCTGACATATTGTAAATGTAACACACAAATGCATTTCTGACTTAGAAGGTGTCTGGATTTTCCAGTTACGAGATGTGACTCTAGGACTGGTACTCTCAGACATCACACTTCAGTATTTTAACAGTAAATTGTTAGATTGCTACTCCAAAATTACTGGGAAATTATGGAAATGTTCTAACTTCAACTTGCCACTATAAACAACAGTAGATAGCTTCAAAAGCTTGAAGTATTGGCAAAATTTTAAACTGTAAATTTATTACCACTTGTCTAAAATTACTCTTTACTTATAATACCTTTTGTCTAGGGCAAGAATGCGAATGAGATGACTACAAATTAGTATCATGTTTTGCTCATCAGCATTTCTAGATATAGAGTGTTTTTACAAACCAAAATAAATGATACAATAAATGAATAAATTATGTGGCAATAGTATAAGCTATAAATAATTCAATTTATTAAATATCTATATTTTCTATATGATAATAAATGACTAATGTGGATCTTCAATAAGGTGATCCTACTGGTCATCAGTTACACTGAACTTTCTGAGATGGTTAACTGCTCAGTAGATTTTCAAAGTTCCAAGAGTGTGGGGCCAAATGTATTGTATGTAAAAGGCGAATCACAAATATTTTTGAGTGAATAAATGCAAGAGTTAACAATAAATGGATATTCAGGGTTTGCATTCACTTCAGCAAAACCTATACTGGGTTTATTTCATTATAAATGATTGAATCTTCTATTCTTATTTAGAGGTATAAATCTTTTCACTTGGTTATAGGAATTCAGGAAGAGAAAAGTAATATGGTATAAATCAAAGTTATGCTAAGATATGTGTGGCTATATCAAATTTTCTCACTTTATAACAATAGATCTAAAAATGGACACAAGTATTAGCATATTTTAGCTAACCAGAATGAAATCAAAGCAACAATTTTGATTGACAATTATAATGAAGTTTTAATTCCCACAGTGGTTGTGTAAAATTCCCAAGAATAAATCCCCATATATATCTCTATAATATGGTAATTTTCCCAACTTTTGTTCCAATTAAATATTTCTGAGGTAGAAAACAATGATTATTATTTTAAAATATTATTTATAATTCATATAATTAATGTTGAGATAGAAATAATATTTGAGGTTTTTTAACTTAGATTTTAAATTTCTTCTACATCAGATCAAAGCAGCATAAATGCATTTTTAAGATAATAGTTAGTTGCCTAAATAATATTTGAGGACAAAACACCTATAATTTAAGGGAAAAAATTACCAAATTGCACATGATCTACAGTAACATTATTTAGTTACTAGTTACTAGAGGCCCAGTGTGTGAAATTCATGCTTGGGGGTGAGGGGGGGGGTCTTCTTAGCTCAGCCTGCACCCTCTGCAATTCAGGACTGCTTGGGGATTGTCTGACTGCTGATTTAGGCTGGGATCAGGCCTAAACCAGCAGTCAGACATCCCTCTCACAATACTGGACAGCTTACTCCTAATTGCTCACCTGCCTGCCTACCCGGTTGCCCCTAACTGCACTCCCCCCTGCCAGCCTGATAACCCCTCACTGCCTCTGCATGCCAGCCTGATCACTCCTAACTGCCCCCCCCCCCACTTGCCTGGTTGCCCCTAATTGCCACCCCTGCTGGCCTAGTTGCCCCCAACTTCTCTCCCTGACTCCCTGGTCACCCCACATAGCCTACTTGTTCAGTCATTTGGTCATCCCTCACTAACCCCCCTGCCAGCCTGGTTGCCACATGCAGCCTGCTTGTTCAGTCATTTGGTTGTCCCTCACTAACCCCCTGCTGTCCTGGTCATAGGCAGCCATCTTGTGAGGGTATGAGGGTTAATTTGCATATTACCTCTTTATTATATAGGATTGGCTATAACCTGAAATGCCTTTCAAAATGCCAGCATTAAATTAATATCCACATTTATAGCTCTCTTTATCTGTATATTACCATAGAATCAGCTGAAACTAATTTTTTAAACACTTAAATAGAACTATTTTTTGTTTTAAAAGAGTTTAATGGTTAAAAAAATGGCACAGCCTTTACACAAAAGGGTGTCATGGAAATTAGTTAAATGAAAGACCAATAGATTTTCCAAACAGTCTGGTCAATAAAGTTAATTAAATGCTTTGGTGTATTACCCACATATGTGCCTTTGAGACCAACATATTCATGCCTGCATTGCCAAGAATACTGAGATCACAATTTAACCTCTCCCAGGGAATCGCTTGGAAGGTGAAAGGGAAATGTCTTGTCCAAGGTCATATGCCTCCCTTGGGATAGCACTCATCCAAAGACCTATCAGAAATGAGAGTAAGAAGTTCAATTTGAGACATTTCTTAAGGGTCATCTTGTAGCAGTATAGTAAGAGACTAGGAAAATTATTGGGCAAGTGGAATAGGGACACCGAGACAAAACTATTAAAGATAAAAAAAAATTCAACAACTTATAAACATCTAATGAATTGCAGGAACTTATCTTTCCTAACCAAGGACACTGGAGAGCAAATGGTTTATACCTCTCCTACCTAACCAAAGAATACATAGCTTAAACTACCATTGTCAGGGAAAATAGAGAACAGAGAACCAATTAACACCATTTGTGCCAGCTAATCCTAAAAACAGATGAAGTCAGGGGAAAAAATAACAAAAATGCATGAAAGCAAGACAGACGCAAGATAAAAGTAAAATAGTAAAGCAGACCAAACAATAATCCCAAACTCCTCTAAACACTCATTTTTATGCATCAGCATAGTAAAACATACTTGGAAAGCTTGTACGTATTATACTGAAATCATCTCCTAAGATTCTCACTGGAAAAAGAAAATAAAATCCCAAGACAAAGACCTGCTGTGGAGTACACCCATGCCCCTTCTAGGGCATGATCATTTCACTTCCTCCTAAACTCTAAGGATCCCCACAAGAGTTGCAACCAGGGGAGCAGCAGGCAGCAGAAGTTCATCCAGGCTCACCCCCTGATCCTGTCTCCAAAGCCCCCTTTTTTCTCTGACTTTCCAATGGGACAAAAGCAGCCCTGCTTTGGCTCACTTCTTTCTGGTAACATTTCTAGGGAGCCAAAGAAGAGCACCACCTAGGGTCTCTCCTGTTGCTGCTTCTAGCCTAAGTCCTTCCTTTCTTTCACTGTCCCCAGTTTTAATACATTCACCCCCCAAATCACCTAGACCGCTGTGAAATCTTTCCTACACAAAGTCAAGAACCCACACACTACAGGCCACTGAGGCAGACCCAGTCCAGGCCAGTATCTATCCCAAAACAATCTCAACTTCAGAGTCCCTTTGGGATATACTGAGGCCATTATCGAACCTGCATGGCTGTTCACCTCCCATCCTACAATCCTGCTTCACTCCTCATAGATATTAGTCCTGAGAGAATCCCCCATAAACTTTCTGCATACAAATCTCTGCCTCAGAGTCTACTGCCAGATAACCCCAAACCATGATGTCTTCTGTGCTGGAAGAGCACATATGGAGGTGGATATCTCACCCTCCCACAGCTTTCCTTACAGGAGAAATGCTTCCATTTTCCCCTTGGGCAGAGCAGTTAAGTTAGAGCCAGCCATGGAGACAATAGGTAGAGTTATCTCACTTCAATCCATAACAGCAAGAAGGTAAATCAGCATTTTGGAGGGAAGAAAATGTGAGTCCAAGGAGGAGACTTGCTGGAAACTGATTGTTTTGATGCTGGAAACTGATTGCTTTCAACTAACCTTGGTTGCTCTGAAAGGTCACCCATTGTTTAAGTTGAAACATTGTTAATTATAGCAAATCCCCCACTTGTTAATTACATGTAAAATTCTTGCTTGGAATTTCCTGCCTAAGGATATGGTTGTTTTCTCAGAGACTCAATAAAAGGCTGGCAAGACCCAGGCATCAGTGGGCAGTCTAACCCACTAGAGGAAGGCTCCACGCCTGGTCCCCCAGTTTCCAAATTGATTCTCTTCTAGTCTCTCTCTCTTCATTTTGTGTGTGGCCTCCTTCAGAACTCGAACCCTGAACAGGAACCCTGAACCATGCTGGACACATAAAGGGCTCCAACAGAGACTGAGGAAGCATCAAGTTAAAATGTTAGTATGTTCTATCACTGTAGTGTAGTTTGAATGAATGTGTATAGTTCAGAGGTCTTCGTGTTCACATCTTAAAAGTAGGTAACGACCTCATCTTTCAAGCTTGAATTAATTTTTTATTTTAATTTTATTTTATGCAATGCATAGACAATGCCCTGTTCTCTTCATTTAGAAGTATAAGCAATATAAACCTGTTAATTCTTTAATTTTTATAATTATGACATAGCAATAGCCTATCCTTAAAACATTTGAAACAAACCTACGTGCATAAAAATAAAAGCTTAGTGAAGAAACAGAAATTCTATGTTCCTGCGACTGAGCATCTGGAAGGTAAAGTGCTCTTTGCTGAACACAAAAAAATATTGATAACTCGGACTTCATCATTCAAAATAGAAATCATTTTTACCAGCAGAAAGTGACTGTATTGCAAAAAGGCAAATGGAAATCACACTGAGTCTAACAAAATGTTCTGTAATTCTGAACCTGCTTTCATTTTTTCTGTTAGCGTTTGTTACTATATGATTTGTTACATAATTGCAAGTGCTCATAGAAGATGAAAAGAGTTAAGAAAAAAATAATAGTACTTGAAGTTCAGGAAATGCTATATCTTATGTTATTGACTTCTCAGTGAATTTAGAAAAATACTCCCTGTATACACTTAATAGAACACTTACATGCAGCAGAAGCATAGTTTGAGAGACTCTGACCTAGTACATACAAACTTCATGAGGAAAACCAGTGAGGAGAGTGAGAATACCTTGTATGTATAGTTTATAGAATATGAGAAAGAAGGCTTCAATTTCATGAATTCCATCCCGATTACTGAAAGGGTAGATGACATATCTTAACTAATAAAAGCGTAATATTGAAATTAACCATTTCT
>PVJC01029047.1:0-13402 GCA_004026665.1 Murina feae | reverse complement strand
CAGGGTCCCGCAGGCTGGTCCCGCGCCATGGAGGCTTCCGCCTGGGGAAGGCATTGGCGGCCCAGGGCACCAGATGCCTTCCCAGGACGGAGGCTCCCAAGATGGCGGAGGCAGCAGCTCCAGAGAAGCCACACACCGGGGCTGCGGCCTCTGCCATCTTGGCTATGCTAATTTGCATACAGTCACTCTGATTGGCTGGTGGGCATGGCTTAGGTCGTCCTGGAGAAACGGTTAATTTTAATATTACGCTTTTATTAGTTAAGATATATATATATATATATATATATATATATATATATATATATATAAAATATCTAAATTAAACATATATATTTGTGTGTATGTATACACATATATCAAAACTAAATAAATATACATACTAGAGGCCCAGTGCACAGATTCAGGCCTGGTGGGGTCCCTCGGCCTGGCCTGTGCCCTCTCGCAATCTGGGACCCCTCGGGAGATGTCAGACTGCTGGTTGTGGCTCAATCCCTGATGGCCAGCCCAAGGGACCCCACCATGCCTGAATCCATGCATCAGGCCTCTAGTATGCATATAAGACCTTTGGTTAATCTCTTCCTGCCCTTCCCGCTTCTCTCTGAGATTCATTGGTCTGTTCTATGTTTCCATGCCTGTTCATTGAACATCTTCCCCCTGGTGGTCAGTGCATATCATAGCTACCAGCGGAACAGTCAAAAGGTCTCTTTGTCTTTTATATATGGAGATATAGATCCAATATATCCATTATTGAGTATTTCAAAATGAATAAAATATAGCCCTCTCTATATACCTTAAATTTATATTAATAAAGCTTTGTAAGTTTTAAATGCAGATGTCTTGAAGGTTTTTTTGTATTTATTCCTAAGTAATTGATAATCTTTTGTCTCAAATTATATTGACTATAACTTTCAGTGCAATAATAATAAATTGGTTTCCATCTCACTATTAAGCATAATGATTATTGAAATTTATTTTAATACTCTTTAGTCGAATGTCAGATTAAAAATCTCGTCCATTTCTAGTTTAGTAAACTTATTTGTTTTACATCCTAAATACATTATGAATTTTTCCAAAGACATTTCTACCTTACCAACATTATCACTATTTTTACTCTGTGTGTTATTTTTTTTTCTGTTAATGTGATGGATTACATTAATAAATTTTTTTTAAATCTTTATTGTTCAGATTATTATAGATGTTCCTTTTTTAAAAAAAAAATCCGTAGCTCCCCTCCACCTGGTTCCCCCCTCACCCCGTGCCCTTACTCCCACCACTGTCTTCATCCATAGATGTAGGATTTTTGTCCAGTCTCTTCCAATACCCCTCAAACCTCTTTCCCCTGAGAATTGTCAGTCCATTCCCTTTCTATGCCCTTACTTCTATTCTATTCACCAGATATTTCTATTGACTTGTTATATTCATTGGTTAATAGGTATTTGTTGTCCCTTTGTTGTTCATAATTTTTATCTTTACCTGTTTCTTCTTCTTCCTCTTCTTAAAGAATGCTCTTCAACATTTCAAGTAATCCTGGTTTGGTGGTGATGAACTCCTTTAGCTTTTTCTTCTCTGTGAAGCTCTTTATCTGACCATCTATTTTATATGATAGCTTTGCTGGGTAGAGTAATCTTGGTTGTAGGTTCTTGCTATTCATCACTTTGAATATTTCTTGCCACTCCCTTCTGGCCTGCAATGTTTCTGTTGAGAAATCAGCTGACAGTCGTATGGGTACTCCCTTGTAGGTAACTATTTTTCTTTTGCTGCTTTTAAGACTCTCCCTTTGTCTTTTGCCCTTAGCATTTTAATTATGATGAGTCTTGGTGTGGTCCTCTTTGGATTCCTTTTGTTTGGAGTTCTCTGCACTACCTGGACTTGTAAGTCCATTTCTTTCACCAGGTAGGGGAAGTTTTCTGTCATTATTTCTTCAAATAGGTTTTCAGTTTCTTGCTCTCTCTCTTCTTCTGGCACCCCTATAATTCTGATGTTGGTACGCTTGAAGTTGTCCCAGAGGCTCCTTACACTATCTTCATATTTGTGGGTTCCTTTTTCTTTTTGCTTTTTGGTTTATTCAAATAAAGTTTTTCATCATGTATCACCCTGTTTATTTATTAATACATTTTTTTCATACTTGTACAAGATTTTTCTATGTATGTTTATGAGAAAAATGTATAATTTACCTTCTTGTGTCAGCTTTGTCAGTTTTTTTTTAATCAATAATAGTATATTGTTCTTATAAAAGGACTTGGAATCAGGAGCTCTTACATGTAAAGATGGCAAGATTTACTCATAAACTTCATCAAAGTTATGAGGCAGAAAAGTCAATGATGATTCCAAAACTTTTTAGTACTTTAAAAAAGGATTCAGATAAACTGGTGTGTTTTGTGAAATCCTCTTCTAAGTTTTTGTTTGTTTGATTGATTGTTTTTTCTGCAGTGAAATAAGGAGCAAGGTTATCAGCTAAGAATGCCCGTGATGATGTTATTGCTGAAAGTGAATCACCACCTTGGATATTGGTGAGTTCATTGAATAAAGACTTAGAAGGAGTGATTATACTGACAAATAATGGAATCTAAAGTGTGTGTGTGTGTGTGGGGGGGGGTGGCCTCAAAAGTGAAGAAGTATTCCTATGGAATACCAAAGTGCAGTGAACATTGAAAATATCTGTGTTTTAGGGAATTTTGTGGATGATAGACCGTGAGTTGAAACAGATACAATGACAAAATTTTAGGGGGTGGTTATGAGGATAGTGGATTATCCTAAGGTGTGTACAGGATCATGTATTTGGATAATAAGAAACTACTTGAGAGTCTTGGACTCTGTGTGTTGATAGATTATCAGACATGAGTCATGATGGGATTAGTCCTTATGGTCTCTTCAAGAAAGAGAAATGTTCAGTTTAAATTTAGTTCTGTTGCCCTAGCTGGTTTGACTCAGTGGATAGAGCATTGGCCTGTGTACTAAAGGATCCCAGGTTCTATTGTGGTCAAGGGCACATGCCTGGGTTGTGGTCTCGATCCTCAGTAGGATTCTCTCTCATTAATGTTTCTATCTCTGTATTCCTCTCTCCCTTTCTCCTTCCTCTCTGAAATCAGTAAAAATATATTTTAAAATAAATTGTAGTTTTGTTTTAGGAAGTGATCTCTTTCTTTGTATTAATAAGCTAAACATTATTGGAAGAATCAGTTTTGTCAAAAAGCTAGGAAATTTGTCAATCATCTCATCAACTTTGAGATGATATCTTAGTCCATTTTTTCAGCTATAAAAGAATACCATAGACAAGGCGGGTTACAAACAACAAAATATTGGCTTCTATGAGTTGTAGGGACTTGAGAGTCCAAAATTAAGGCATCATCAGATTCCCTGTCTGTTAAGGACCTGCTTCAGGGTTCACAGACTACCATCTCTTCACTGTAATTTCATATAACGGAAGGGAGGAGGGACGTCTCTGAGACCTCTATTATTAGAATACTAATTTCATTCATGATCTAATCATCTTCTAAAGCCCCCACCTTTAAATATCACCAAATAAGAAATGAAGTTTCAGCATATGAATTTGAGTATTGTCCAGCTGTTTTCTCGATGTTCCAATGTTTTGATTTTTCGCAGTTCATTTTAATTCTCCCTTCCTTTTAGGTTGTGTCTCCCTGGGATTTAACCTAGACAATTGGCACTGACCTTCTTAGCAATTTTCTCCAGCTGTTCCTTTATCAATTTTCTTTATCTGCCAATATAATTCTATTTAATTTCAGTTTTCCAGAAATCCATTGCTATCTCTGGCCCACTTATGGATTGATCTTTTATTAGCAGAATAGGGAGATTGACCTATAATTCATAAGCTGTATTTTATTTACATAATTGTGTCTATGGAATGATAGATTATAATACACAGAACAGATAAAAATACTTTTAAAACACGGCCATAGTATAAAACACAGAATTATCAATGGAATAATTGGGAAATTATTTAAATAAGATCACCAGGTACTCATTGGCTCGTTTTTATTATAGTGTAATATACCTGGGACATTAATTTGGCAATTACAGCAAAAAAGAGAGAAATCAGAGCCTATGATAAAACATCATTTATTGTTAGTTTTCTTCTATTTTCTGTATCTCTAAGAAATAAAATGAAACTTTTGTTATAAAATCAAGCAAAATTTGGTTGTTGGAGATGGTCAAAGCAGTATTTTGATTGGAATACTGATAAATCAGAAGTTTGTTCCTGCTAAACTTCAAGGATATCCTTAGAGGAAGACTTTTTATTTTCTTATAGACTCAGTGGAATAAGTGATTAAAGATACTCGTTATTAACGATACCCAGGGGACATAATTTTGATGCATACATGGAAGTCAGGGTTTGTGTGTGTATGCTTATGTTTAAGTGTATGAGCTGAGTTTAAGAGTTTATAATTTCTTTTATGTAGGGAAAGAAACTCTAATAATTAAATACTAAAATAATCTCTTCTATTTTTTATCCAAGTAATATGAAATAGTTGGTTTTAAAGACTTGAGATCTTTATATAACTTCTTTGCGCATCCAAATTTTATGTGAAAATAGAAATGAATATGTGTGTATTTTAGAGATTAAATGACTTTCACCATGGAAAGTATGTAAGAACCCAAACTAGTAACTATCCCATACATGTTGGTCACTATCTCACATGCTGTCATCTGTCCACTGTGATTTTGACCTTTTCTCTTCCCTTATTCTAGTTTTTCTATTTTTAAAACTCTGTTTTTCCTTCTCTGTAACTCCATGTCCTTTTATTCTGTGTGTCTCTCTCTTTCACGAAGCTTGCCTGGTAACTTCTCAATTCTCCAGCTTATTAAATTCTGCCAAATAAAGTGTCAGATTTATCAGGCAAAGATGGAATCTTTCATAACTGGATGCTTGAGAGGCCAAGGCTATGTATAATTGTAACTAGAGAGCTCAAAATTACTGGAGAAAGAGAGAAGAGCAATTTTCATTTAAGTAAATTATTCATATGTTAAAAGTATGACATATCCTTGAGAACTGCATTAGGTTGAAGGACATTCTTTTGTCCTGATCACTTGGCTGTATTGTAAATTTTTCCAAAGGTCACATGTAAGCTAGATGTTTAGTTCATCCAATTTAATGTTTTTAGAATGTAAGTAAATTTAGCTACCTTTCATTTTCTTAATTACTTGTACAAGGTGTTCTTCTCTTAGGAATCTGAAAGGAGTTATGAAAGAAATGCCTTTGGAATATGGAAAAACCCAGTTGTAAATTATATAAATTTGTACATAATTGAAATGAAGTAGCTTATTACTAACATATCATAGACATCAATTTTAAATGTTATGAAGGAACCAAAGATAAACATATTGGCTTTAAGAACTACATTAAAAATATGAAATGCATTACCATTTGAAGTTCACTTATCTTTTCTCCAAATTTTTACACTATAAATTATCAGATCTTAAAAATATGTAACTCTGAAATGCATTCATAATTTAAAGGAACATAATCAGAACTTGAAAATATTTAATTTTGTTTTTAAGAAATTTTAATTTTTAAGTTTAACATACTTATAAAACCATGGAACAATTTTCTATTTCAAGAAAAAAAAATGCAATCAGTGCCCAGTTATCTCTGTGAAGAGTAAATTACTAAGTTTTTGTTTTCTCAATAAAATATTTAGTTGTGGAAGGGGAATAATTTAGGTAAAAGTATAAAGACCTGTAAGCAAAATAAATAAATAAATAAATAAATACACAAGCAAATAAATTGTCTGTACTATTGACTTTGCCAAATTTAAAAGTATAACCTGAACTAAGTTAGTGTCCTGTCTCAATTTCATTGTTTAGAAATTGAAGGATTTGGTCTAGTGATTCTGAAAATTTCCATTGTCTTGAAAATAAATAAGTTCTATTACAAGCTCAATTACTTCATTATCTTTGATGGTCCAAAGAAAGTGTGATTAGCAAATATATTAAGGCTTTGCGTTGATTTTAGATTGGGTCTTTGATTAATTTCTCAACTTAGAATAGTATCTAGAACAAAGTAGAATATAGAAAGGATTGTGAAGTAAGCATGAGGAATGGGAAAGCCTTGAGTGGTATCTTTAAATATATTTAGAGATTTATGTTGAGAATTGAAGATCCAAAAATAAGGAGTAATAGCCTTTCTTTAGGCAGACTTAGAGACTAATAGCTCTTCTTTTATCAGTTCTTATTATGCCCACTTTATCATAATCGTTGAACTAGGAATATCTGTCACCAAGACAGATATTCTGATTAGCCTAGAGGCCAGAACAATTTATTAAAAATATGGCACTAGTTTTGGTTAAGGTTTATTTAATCAAAATGGATTACTAAAAAGTGTCAACATTCTTTTTATTCAGCTTTACCTTAAAAAATTAAAATTTACAGATGACGACAACATTATTTTGAAATGTCTACACATCAAAAGAAAATGTGAACAAATATAAATATAAAAATGCTCTCTGTGGTAATACTAGAATTTATATTTTATTTAGAATAGTAGATTAGTAGCAAATATATGAGAACTTTGAAAAATTATAGCCACGTAACCAGCTGAAGGAGTTAAAGCACCTATGCTTTAAAAAATAGAAATTAAATCCCTAACCGGTTTGGCTCAGTGGATAGAGCATCAGCCTGCGGACCAAGAAGTCCCAGGTTCGATTCCAGTCAAGGGCGTGTACCTTGGTTGCGGGCACATTCCTGGTGGGAGGTGTGCAGGAGGCAGCTGATCGATGTTTCTCTCTCATCAATGTTTCTAACTCTCTATCTTCCCTTCCTCTCTGTAAAAAATCAATAAAATATATTTGAAAAAATAGAAATAAGGCCCTAACCGGTTTGGCTCAGTGGATAGAGCATCGGCCTACAGACTGAAAGGTCCCAGGTTTGATTCTGGTCAAGGGCATGTACCTTGGTTGCCGGCACATCCCCGGTGGGAGGTGTGCAGGAGGCAGCTGATCAATGTTTCTCTCTCATCAATGCTTCTAACTTTCTATCCCTCTCCCTCTCCCTTCCTCTCTGTAAAAAAATCAATAAAATTTATCAAAAAAATAGTAATAAGGTAGGAATTACTAGTACCTCCCTTTTAGCCTGGCTATAATAACCTTAATCAAAGTATAGACAAGACCTAAAATTTTTCAGATGATGAGCTTGCCATGTTAATGCAAAATAATATTATATCTTGTTTATTGAAGACTTTGTGCCTACAACTTAAACCCCACAATAAAAACTTGGTAAGGACTAGGGAAAGCATTTAGGTTTCCATTTGACAGAACCTGCCTATCAGTAATTCTTATACCAAGACTCATGTGAATGCAGCTTTAAAATACAGATTAAAACAAAATGTCAACTAGGAGTAAATATTTGAAGATTTAAAAGAGGTTGAGATTATGGATAAAGGGTAGGATATGGAATGTAAATGTAAGATATAAATAACAACTCTTCTGTGAAATGAAAGAGTAGAAAAACACAAGTGATGGTTTGGAATCCATTGAAGTGATAAAGACAAATCAGGCCTGACCTAAGGACGGTTGAAAGTAAAGTCTTACTTAGTCCAGATTTCCGCTTGTTTGGACAAGAGGAATGAATGCAGTAATGAAATAAACATAATCGAAATTATGAGTAAAAAGGCATGAAATTATTTTCTATGACAAAATCATGACATTCTTTAGGAAAAAAAAGAGAAAGAAGGAGGAGAAGAGGAAAGAATAGGAAGAAAACAGGAGAATGAGCATTGGTAAAAGAAAAAAGAAGCAGTTCTTGAGTCTCACAAGTATATGCATAGCTTTCATCATCTGCATTAGTCAAGTGATCCAGAGAAAGAACTAATAGGATATATTTATGGAGGGAGGGAGGGAGGGAGAGAGAGAGAGAGGGAGAGAGAGAGAGAGAGAGAGATTTTCAGCAATTAGCTCATATGTTTATGAAGGCTTGCAAGTTAAATTCTGCAGAGGAGGCCAGCAGGCTAATGACCCAGCGTTGCAATGCAAGTTGCAAGGCTCTCTGCGGGATAATTCCTTCTTGTGGAGGTCAATATTTTGTACAGTCAGGCCTTCAAATGATTGGATGAGGCCTACATACATTGTGGAGGACAATCTGCTTTACTAAAATGCCACCAATTTTAAATGAGAGTCTAGTGCAAAACACAGCTTCATGGAAACGTTTGAAAAGTTTGATCTCATGTATGAGCACAGTGGTTCAACCAAGTTGACACATAAAATTAACTATCACAGGATTATTTCTGAAAATTGACTTATATTAAAAGAAGCAGAGTTAACAAACCATACATACTCTTCTGGCTCTGCCTCTTATAAACAGTGAAACAAGTTATTCCACCTCTCTATTTCTTTTCTGCTGTTGGTAATGATAAACTCTATTTAATGGTGTTTTAAAGACTGGATGAGTTAATCTATATGTAGTCCCAAACATGCAGTAGGTGAAATATATGCATATAAAGATTATATATATAATCTTTACCTCTCATTATGTTATTAATGTGCATACAATGTCATCATTATCATTATTATTGCAATGATATAGGTCACTGCTTGAGGTAGCCTTTTTTTGATGAACATTGAAAGTGAAGTATATATTTGAAAGATGTTTCAAAATGGAGAGTTTAACTGACATTTTGAAAAGAAAAACATATTAAAGTTTGACTTTTAGGATCAATTTATCTAAATTAGTCAAATTAATCTAAATGAGACCATGCGTGTAATTTTTTTCTATGCAAATATTCACAAGGTGTGACTTCTGAGTAGATTTTTCTAGGCTTCTTTAGCCTCTGAGGTATCAACATATTTCAAACTGTAACAGACAGTTATTATTCTAAGATATATGCCTTTCTTAACTATTTACTAACGCATAATTTTTTTCTCTAAGTGTTTTATGACAAGTACCATCACCTGGAGCATTACCCAAAACAGTGAATTATTTTCATTCAGTTCTCAAGATTTCCTAAAGTTCTCGTTCATGGCATTTGAGATATGATACAAGAATTAAAGGGAATAAAACACATTTGTCAACTGGGAAAATATCTTGATATTGGCTTTAATCTATAAATATTTATTTTATTAGCATTAGGTGATAAAATATATTGTATTTTCATTTTTTCTTCATTTTATGATATGTTTCCATCACCATTTATGCCCCCCCATAATCTGTTCCACTTCCAACTCCCCACATCACCACACTGTTGTCCATGTTCATAAGTTCTTTCTCTTATTTTTTCTTTTTTACCCCCTACAGAGCCAGCCCTCTGCCTGCTCTTTATCTATGACTCTGTCTCTATTTTGCTTATTAGATTAGTTCAGTTTTTCAATACATAAGTGTTGTGTTTTTTTTTGTCTTATTTAATAAATTCTCTCTTTATGTGTTCTCTCTTTAGATTAATAGTTTTTTCTTTCACTCTAGGTTTTTATTAATCCATAAGATAATTGAATTAAAGATCAAAATGTAAATAACATATGATATTGAGTAAAGATCCCACTTACATAAGATCCAAATTTATATACTATGTGTATAGGTATGCATGCATGTTTGTATTGGGGAGGTTTCACTAGGGCAGCCATTCCAGAAAGCTATTTGTCAATATTTAGAAACTAGGGGCCCGATGCATGAAATCTGTGCACTGGTGGAGGGGGTTCCTCAGCCCAGCCTGCCCCCTCTCATGTATTGGAAGCCCTCAGGGGGTGTCCTACCAACAGCTTAGGCCCACTCTGTGCTCCCCTTGGGGAGTGGGCCTAAGCCACAGTCTAGCCTCCATTTGTGGGAGGCAACCAGGCTAATCAGGGGAAGCCACCAGCCCCATCACCCTGCTGCTGCAGCCACTGCCAGTCACCGCATCCACCAAGGTGTTTTCATCAACATGGACTCCAGTCCCTTTACCATGAAGAAATGACAACTTTCTTTAGGAATTTTCAATATGTGTCTTTCATAGGATATGACGTTTCTGTCTTTCTTTTTTATCCTCACTTGAGGATATGTTTCCAATGATTTTTAGAGAATGTAGAAGAGAAGAGAAAGACAGAGCGAAACATCAAAGTGAGAGGGACACTTTGATTGGTTGCTTCCTGAATATGCCCTGACCTGGGCCCTGGCCAGAGAGAAGTCTACAACCTAGGTACATGCCCTTGGTCAGAATTGAACCCAGACCCTGCAGTCAGCAGGCTGAGGCATTATGCACTGAGCCAAACCGGCTAGGGCAGGATATGACATTTCTTAGCCTTCCAGCAGTGGACCTTCATTTGTTTCCTCCAGGAGTGTGGTGGGAAAACCCTAGATCACCTTTAGGGATTCTTATTACCAAAGTTACTAAGAATATTACCAGTGGCACACAGGGAGCTTAGCCAATGAGCAGTCAGAAAAGGTGTTTCCTCTGTAGTTCACTCTGATCACCAGCTCCACCCACCTCTCCAATCCCAGCTCCACCCCTGCCCAGGCCTATAACCTCTGGTCAAGGATGCAGGCCTGGGCAGGGGACCCCCAAACCCCTCTGATCGCCAGCTGCACAGAGCTCAGGCCTCTGCGATCACCAGCTCTGATCCTGCCCCCTGCCATTGCCCATTCTGCCCTTGCCCCATTGTCAGCCTCTGGCCAAGGCTACAGGCCTGGGCAGGGGACCCCCAGACCTCTTCTTTGCCAGCTCCACTGGTTCCCAGACCCCTGTGATCTCCGGCCTCGCCCCTGCCCAGAACTTATGCCTGGCTAGGGCATCCTCACACCCCTCTGATCATCAGCTCCACCCTTGCCTAGGCCTGAGGCCTCTGGTGAAGGCCTATGACCTGGGAAGGGAACCCCCAACCCCCTCTGATTGCCTGTTCTGTTCCTCAGGCCCCCTGACTCCTCAGTCACCTACCTGGTTAATAGGCCTGACCACTTCAGTGGTGGGGCTAAGCCGGATTGGGCGCCACTATCTTGTGGCCATGGGAGTGGCCTTCTTTGTGACAAAGTGATGCCTAATTTGCATATTACTCTTTTATTAGATAGAATATCCCAGCATATGCCCCAAAAAACATAAAAGAATACAGGTTGCAACACTGTTTATGGTAGCAAAGATGCCTAAGTGTTTATCTCCAATACTATCTCTTGATTTTCATTTTTCACTTTCAAAATAAAGACACAGATATAAAATATATATTTTAACCAAAAATTAAAAGGTTATCTCAGCCTTTTACTAAATGACTTTACAATAACAGAAGTTTTTGCTTCTAAGTGTTTACCATTGGTTGAATGAATAAGTGAATTTTTATACAGTAGAGGCCCAGTGCATGGATTCGTGGGGTCCCTCGGCCTGGCCTGTGCCCTCTTGCAATCCAGGACCCCATCTGTGCATGATTAGCCTGGGAGGGACCATGGGAGAGCTCCAGAGTGTGTCCAATTTGTCTCAGTAACCTGATCGGCCTGACCCCAGCAGTAAGCTAAGGTATTGGTCAGAGCATCTTCCCCCTGGTGGTCAGTGTGCATCATAGCGACTGGTCAAACAGTCTAATGAATGGTTGGACACTTAGCATCTTAGGCTCTCATTATATAGGATGCTATCTATTTTTCAAATACCTCAAAAATGTAAATGTTAGAGAAATCTCACTCAGTTATGTAAATTAGGATCACAGAGCCTGGAATAGTTGATTTTTTGTCTTCCTAATAGACATTGTATATAGAGAACACAGAGAATAAAGATTACCTTTGCTAAATCACCACATGATGTGAGAGACTTGATATTAACTATACCATACATTAATGGAAAAAACATTCAAGTTCATGCTTTTTTTTTCTGAATTTTTGTGAATTTGAAATACAATTTTCAATCTCTTTTTTAAGCAAAAAACTTCTGTTATTGTAAAGTCATTTAGTAAAAGGCTGCAATGGATGACCTTTTAATTTTTGCTTAAAAATATATATTTCATATCTGTGTCTTTATTTTGAAAGTGAAAAATGAAAATCAAGAGATAGTATTGGAGACAAAGAACATTATGAGCCCAACAGATGCAAAGTGCCTTTTAAAGGACAAAGGAGCAAAGAAAAGATTGTAAAAATTATTAAAGGCACCCTAAGACAAGATGACCTGGAGTATTTGGAGGAGTATTTGGGCTTCAAAAAAAATTATAATAGTGATCTGATTGTATTTAACCCGGTCAAAGTCTGGCCTATTATCAGAATTAGTGAGAGATTGTAGTGCATTTTAATATTCTTAAATTTTGTTATTAAATTTAGAGGTGTTTGAGGGCATATGAGACTGTAAAGAGCCCTTGCAAGGTCTTACAGGAAGTAATAGCTTAATTAACTTTGGAGAATGGTAATATTTGGCCAGGCCCTAAGGTTCTTTGGAACCTGATATTAAGGAAGCTAAAGACATGAGTTCAATGCCTTAAGGAACTTGTAACTATGTTCTGTAGGCACAGGCTTTCCTAATTGAACCTCAAGGCATCTCTGATTCATGCCACTCATCCCACAGAATGGAGCACAGGGGTGGGAATGAGTCACTGCTGTGGGAAATTAAAGATAATAGAACAGGCACCAGGTGGCATTATAAAGGTAATGACTACCTGGGAGGAAATTCCCAGTACTTTTTCAAAAGCTAATATTTCTTTCTTTCATCTATAGTTTTGTTTAGGTTTTGTTTTGTTTCTGTGTGCAAATGTCTTTTTTTATTATAGTATTTGGCGGTTCCAGATTTACCATCATGACCAGTTTATGGGGTGTACCTATCTGTTCTAGAAGCATATAGAATTTGCAGAGACAAAGACAGATAATTCACATTACCGAGAATATTCCTTTTGTCATCCCATTATGGGAAGCTCCAATACAAATTTAGTGGAAAGACACCATTGCCTGAAATCTCCAGAGAGGCAAGGTAGGTGGTCACCAAATAATACTGAGTCCTATAGCTTGCATTGTTTGAATCATACTCTGTTCTTTACTTAACTATGGGATTAAGACTACTATTTTTTGTCATTTTACTTGAGATGAAGAAAATATACTTTGAAAGACATACAAATTATTACAAGCAATAAAAAACTTCTCATTAATTATCTTTAGGTAGATAATCCCTTGATAATAATTTATATTTCAAATTACAGTGGGTTTTGTAAATTATTAATAATTTAAATACAAAGTATGAAAATGAGCTTTACCTTACCTATATTGTATCATGTGCAATTATGTATTACTAGGGGCCCAGTGCACAAAAATTTGTGCACTTGGGGTGGAGGGAGTCCCTCAGCCTGGCCTGTGCCCTCTGACAGTCTGGGACCCCTCAGTGGATGTCCCATGATGGCCCCAGTCTGCCAGGCGCCTTCTGTGTGTGTGTGTGTGTGTGTGTGTGTGTGGCCACTGGGGACCTGCCCCCGAGCTGCATCTGAGGCTCTGAGCAGTCCTTCTGTGTGTGTCTACCTGCTGGGGACCT
>PVJC01029046.1:0-22121 GCA_004026665.1 Murina feae | reverse complement strand
ACTCTTGCCCTCCCCTGCATGTTGTTCTCTTTTTTGAGCTGTGACCAGGGCTGGGTGCTGCCTGCCTCCCAAGCTTGCCTACTGCCCATCTTCCTCCAGCCACCAGAAAGCAGGGAAAACCCCACCTTGTGGTCAGGCCAGCCTTTTCCTGCTCCCTGATCCCTGGAAGGGACCTGGGAAGCTGCCAAGCAGGCCGCCAACTCTTTCCCACGCACCCGTCCCCTGCTGCCTTCCTTTCCCACTTCCCGGTGCCGCCAAAGGGTCTGGGGAGCTGCCAAGCAGGACCCCAGCCCCTGCAGCCTTGCTTTCCCGCTCCCTGGTGCCCCGCAAAGGGCCTGGGAAGCCCACCAAGCAGGCCAAGACCCCCCTGCTGCCTCTTTCCCACTCCCCAGCCTGCCACCTTGCTTTCCCACTTCCTGGTGCCCTGCAAGGGGCCTGGGAAGCCCACCAAGCAGGCCACTGACCCCCTGCCGCCTCTTACCTGCTCCCAGATGCCCCTCCAAGGGCCTGGGAAGCCCACCAAGCAGGCCGCCGACCCCCTTCCACCTCTTACCCGCTTGCTGGTGCCCTCCAACCCTGCCACCTCTTTCCCACTCACCGGTCCTGGGTCCTGCACTGTTCCGCCCTGCAGCCGCTTTGTGCACTCGGGAAGTCCCTCAGCTCGGCCTGTGCCCTCTCACAGTCTGGGACCCCTCTGGGGATGTCCTCCTGCTGGGGTGCCTGACCAGGCTGGGTGAGGGGCTGATGGCTGTCTCCAGGCTGGCCAAGCCCCCCAGGAACGTCCCTCACCCCACTGGGTTGTGGCCAGCGTGGGTGATGGGTTGATTGGCGCTTTCAGGCTTTAAGGCTGCCCACAGCTCCCATTGACCCAATGTCCCAGCAAGGCTGGCTGGACGCAGGTTTCTGGGGTTTGTTTATCTCCTATAATTGATGTGCTGTTTCTTTAAGCCAGCCTACAAAGCCTCCTCTCTGCCTCACCTTGTGTCTTCTATAATGACACAATGTTGTTATTCTTAGACTCAGGCCCAGCTTATTATGTTGCAAATGTATTGCAAATGTGTGTTTTGCTTCAGGCAAGGCTAAGGAGCCAGCTTGCAGGTAGTTTCCCTTTCACTCCTGCTGCAAAGGATGCTGCCTAAATGTTTACTCAGGTCCGTGAGTGGTGGCCGCCATATTGGCTGGGCTAATTTGCATACAGTCGCTCTGATTGGCTGTTGGGCGTCCCGGAAAAACGGTTAATTTTACTATTCCATTTTTATTAGTTTAGAATCTACATTTTTTCCAATGTCTTAAAGATAGTGATTTTCCACTTGTTACTCAAATTGTATAAGTGTACATTGTTTAGAAAAAGTTGTAAAAATGTAAAATAAGATAATTTCAAAATGTGCAACAGATACCATTTCTAAAAGTATCATGACATTGGGGATGTGTGAGATAAGTTGGTATTTATCTGTGTCATCAATGCTTCATGAAACTAGTAGAAATACCTATCCAGAAAGTCAATAAAGAGTGCTGAGAGCATTTTTGAAATGCTATTGACTTTTGCAATTGCAAAATCCATCTCCCTAAACATGAATGGTACTATGCCTGTGTGTCTTCCAATAAGCATCTCCCCATCAAATAATTTCAATGTCAGTAAGTAGAATGAAACGTGAAAATCTCTTCTATCTCTTCTTTCTTTCAGAACAAGAACTCTGACCTAGCTACACCTATAAAAAGTTGATATATATGAAAAAAAATCAATGCAGCTCTTTTGGTGAGAACTGTAGCTTTAGTTTACACTTTGGAAATTATTGCAAAGGTAATTTGACATCTTGATTTAAAAAATCACATTATATTAATCATTGCAGAGATACATGAATGAAGTAATCTTTTCCAATCAAATTCTTATGCTTTAATGCAAGGGTCCACAAACTTTTTAAACAGGGGGCCAGTTCACTGTCCCTCAGACTGTTGGAGGGCCAAACTATAGTTTTAAAAAAAAACTATGAACAAATTCCTATGCACACTACACATATCTTATTTTAAGCAGGACAGGCAGCGGTGGCAAAAACACCCAGGGGGCCGGATTAATGTCCTCAGCGGGCCGCATGTGGCCCACGAGCCATAGTTTGAGGATGCCTGCTTTAATGGAATGCTTATTTTGTCTTTATTTTTTTATTTTGTCTTATTTTGTCTTTAATGAATTAGAACCACTTCTCTCTTCCTGGAGAGGATATTATGCTTTTGTTAGATTGTGATTTGCCCTCTAGCTTGTTTCTTCCTCTTCTAAGTGCCAGAAATGTCCTAAAAAGAGAAAACAGAGCACATTGATTCCTTTTTCTCAGACTATATTGTCTAGAGCATCTTTGTCATATGATTTTTGTTATTATCTTTACTTAGGATGATATTCTTTTATCTTTATTATGTGTTTATTCCTTTCTGTACATTTGGAAATTGGGAATGTTAGTTTTTTTATTTTGTGGGGAGAGGACATGAAGTTACAGAAAAAAGTATTTAGAATTGTCTCCTATTACCTTAAAGTATAATTGCAGAATATATGGGTAAAAGGTCATTGTAAAGAGAGATTTTGGACTTGGCTAACTTGGAATTTTCAGCTCCTGGGAGAATGTAGTGAAGAGAATTCAAGTATCAGATTGGTGGTATTGAACATTCTACTCCTATGTCTACTCCTATGCCTAATTCATGATGCTTCACAGATCAGCTTGAATTTCACCCACATTAGTTTTCATGGATGTTTCCCTGGACTGTCCCTCCCCGTCCCATCTCTGTGCGTCAGTGGAACCATGTATTCCCTGTATCACAACACATGCTACTTTCTTTTGATTGTTAAACTCATATTTGTGACTAGTCTTTAGTGACTTGAGTGTAGGGATCACGATTTATTTGATTTTCTATCTCTAATATCCAGCACACTTTCTAACAATAGTAAAGTTGAATGAATCAATGAAAAATTTTGGACTCAAATATGTGATTTGAAAGGGTATTTTAAGGAAATCTATCTGTAGTGTTTTAGAATCTCTGGATTCATTTTTACACCTCTACAAATCATACACAGCATACTGTTACACAGAGTAACATATGTATACAGTTAGTCTAAAAGCCAATTTATTGATTATGAATACATAATTGATTATGGATACATCTCTTAGGATCACAGGAAAGGTACTTTGCAAGTTTATTGTTGTCATTATTGAAATTTAGTTGATGTCCATTTTTATATCCATTTTATTTCTTAAAGTGCCAAATATTTGAGTGGTAGTAATATATTTTTTTTTTTACTTCGCTGTTTCCATTGAGATTTTAAATAAGAGCTTAACAATTTATTGAAGTAAAATGAAAACAAAAATGCCAAGTGTTATTGAAGATGTGGAATAAATGAAACACTCAGGCACTATAGGTAGAAGTATAAATTGCTGTAAGATATTTTGGAAACCTGTTTACTAGTACCTCTAAAGCTGAATATATGCATGGCCTATGACCTAGCAATGCTACTGTTAGGTGTATGACACATTGGAAAAATTCATCAAAATATATAGATAAGAATATTTATAGCAGTCCTATTTGTCATAGCTCTAAATTGGAAATAAGTGAAACATGTTCAACAGTAGGAGAGATGATTGTTGTATATAAATTAGTGCAATGCCTAACAACTATTAAAATAAATGAAATGTAGCTATATGCAATATCATGGATGAATCCTCCCAACAACAATAATATTGAATGAGAATATTCAGGATAGAGAGAGTAAATATTGTATTTTCTATTTATATAAATTTCAAACACTGAAAAAACAAATCTATGGTGGTAGAAGCCAGGAAAACTTAGGGATTGGAAAAGGGTAATAATAGGAAGGGGGACATAAAAGAGAATGTTGCCAATGTTCAATTTCATAACCTGGGTGGTGGCTATCTAGTTGTGTTAAAATGCATTTTGAATTATATAATTATGATTGGTACAATTTTTCTGTACATTTATCAAAACTCACTAAAAGTTTAAAAATAGTTAGAATAAAAAATCAAAATTGTGATTTAGGAATTGGTAGGTACTTCTCAATGGGTATTTTCTGTTTTGAATATAGCTTTCATGATTATACCATTCTTTCATTAAAAGTTTAGAATTTGGCTATCTTAATGTAGTCAAGGTTTCCTGAACCTTTCGACTTTGGGTATTGCCATTCCACTTACTGAAAAACATGAACGTGTGAACCCCTTGGATAGTAGTGTTAAATACAAGACGACAGGCCCAAACTGTAGTCGCTTATACTGAGCTTCATGTTACCAAACTGAGACTTTACTTAAAGTTTTGGCTGTCCCAGAAAGGGAATTTTAAACCAGTCAATCAGGAATCACCTAATCAGGACCAGTGAAGTAATCTGCCTGTAGACCCCCTACATTCAGTAAAGGAAAGTGACCTGGCAATAATCACCTGCTTTTTTGCCTGGTATAACTTCCTTTTGCCCACTCCCTTCTCCCTACAAAAGTCTTTCAGTTTATACAGCTCCTTGGAGCTCCTTTCTGCTAGATTGGACACTGCTTGATTCATGAATCATTGAAAGAAGGCAATAAGATCTTTACAATATATTCAGTTAAATTTAGTTTTTTAACAGTAGTGCTTCTTGCCATCAAAAAATAATAAATAAAAAAGGGTAGACAAGTATCTTACAGAGTATCAAGTAATTTCTGATCTTTTGGACTTATCACTTCCTCAAAAAGTCTTCTAGCTGTTACACAAGTGACCTACTGTTCACATTATGTTATTAATATGGCCTAATTAGTGATGGCACTTTAACATAAAAAAACATTGAACTTTGTGTACATTGTAAATTGATTTGTGGGTTTTTTTTTGAGAATGTGCATATTACTTATAGGTTTTCCTTTTTTTGTTGTTAATCCTCACCTGAAAATTTTTTCCATTGATTTTTTTTTTTTTTTTTTTTTTTAGAGAGAGAGTGGAAGGGAGGAGGAGAGACACAGAGAGAGAAACATTGATGTGAGAGAGACACACTGATTGGTTGTCTCCAGCATGTGCCCCCACCCACCAGAGATCAAGCTTGCAACCAAGTACCTGACCTCAATCAGTGTGGAACCCATGACCCTTCAGTCCACAGGCTGACGCTCTAACCACTGAGAAAAACCAGCTAGGGATATAGGGCTCTTTTTTAAAAGATAAGAAGTTATTCCTAGTTAAATAGAGCACATACACGCTATTTCCCCCCAAAGTCAAATTTCTGTGTTTATATTTTATGGACAGCTAGCTAGCAACTAAGAAAACAAAGTTGTAAAGACTGATCACCAAAAGAGAAATTTATAACATTTGTCCTTTTAACTACAAGAAGAGGAAAGCGTAATAAATCTGCTACTTCCTTGTTTATCAGGGTTCGAGGAAGGAAGTGTTTTCATTAGCTTATTTGTCAGACAGACGTTAAATGAGGCGGAAAATACACACAACAACTAGAAGCAATTGCCACTATCAAGTTTAGACAGAGTTTAGTTGGCCTCATCGTGAAGGTTGGAGCTGCAACTTCTGACAAAGAAAAAGTTAGGGGAAATTATGAAAGTGGTAATGTGAAAAATAATGATACAATCTTTCCAATTTAGCTTGGCCTTTAAGATGTGCCATATTGCATGATTTAGTTTTGAAAGGTCATTTAAGCAGAGTTAATTGCTTCTATTTAATTAGATAGTCAACAAGGTTTGTGCAAATGCTTGGTGCACTTTAGGCCTCAGAAGTAAAACAAAGAATTTAGTCCTTCTTACAAGTGTCCTGATAGGAAGGAGTCATAAATGCTTTCAAGTGTTACAACACCAGACTGTTAAGAATAAAAATTTAACAACATGACCAGGAAAAATTATTGAGGGATGTGAGTTAAAAAATAACTAGCATTATAGTAGTTTTGTAAAGAGAGAAAGAGAAAAAAATACAATTATGGATTAAACTTTTACACAAAATACTTTGTTAGATGTACATTGTATGCTGTTTGTATTTCCTAAAGAAATTCTCTGTTCAATTTAACTTAAAATATTGGAACAATTTTGTTCAGGACCATTGTTTCAACTACATGACTCTTGACTACAAGGCGTATGCTCAATTCTGTTATTGGTTAGCAACACAACAATTTATATATTTGCCTATATTAGGAACAATTAGGATGCCTAATATGCATTAAATACATTAAATGTATTCATAAAAGTCCTGAGTGATGGCAATTTACAAAATTAGCTTTAGGAAAATGTGTGTCGAATAGAGACTACTTTCTATTATCTGTGATAATGAGGATTTGGTATCATATAAAAATAAAATTCATGTTTTAGCCTATGGTTTCAGCCTCTTTACTAATAAATTTTCACTATAGGCACAAACATGTGACAGATGGTGGTTGTCTAATCTCCTTCCTCTTTTCACTCTAATGAGCAATTAAATAACCTGAAGCAGAATAATCAAAAGATTTAAAAAATCCACACACCAGGTAATCCGTTTTTGAATAATTGAAAGTTAGTGGTACTTGGTTCCATTGTTAGCGAAGGATTTCCCAAGTCTCTTTCTCACTTGGAACACCCCATAAGAGCATAGTTTTCAACAGTGGTACCACAAACACAGTCTATACTTTACCAGTATCTTTTGAATAATGTTTTAAAAGAAAGTATGTGGAAGGCATGCATTTGTAAATGCTGTGCTATTTGAGAAGACCTGGTGAAATTCTGGTATTCCAAACCAGCTTTCCTATTCAAGCATTCTGGCCCTTCAGTACTAGTGGATTCTTTCTTTGGATAGTAATTCTCTTTAGCATTTTCTTCCTTCCTCTCACTCCTTCCCCTCTTCCCATTTTTCTTTTACTCCCCACTTTCTTCTTCACACATTTATTTATTGAGTGCTTGTTATGTGTCATACACTGCTGACTATAGAGATATGATAAATTAAGACGAACATTTGATATAATAGTCAATTAATTAAAATATGAGAGGATAAAAAAGCTGTGGTACATTTACACAGTAGAATACTCCTTGGCTTTAAACAGGAAGGAAATCTTACCCTTTGCAACAGCATAGGTGGACCTGGAGAGAGTATTATGCTAAGCAAAATAAGCCAGTCAGTGAAAGATAACTACCCTATGATTTCATCATATGTGGAATCTAACAAGCAAATTGACATAACGAGCAAAATTGAGGCCAATCCATAGATAGAGAACAGACTGACAGCTGCCAGAGGGGTGGGGTGGTTGTGAGGTTGGGTGGAAATAGTAAAGGGACTAAGAAAAGCAAAAAACCCAAAAACTAAACAACCTCAGACACAGACAATGGCATGCTAATTACCACAGGGAAAGGAGGGTACGGGGAGGTAGAAGAATATTGAGGGGGGATAAATGGTGATGGAAGGGGACTTGGCTTGCAGTGATGAACACACAATATAATATACAGATGATGCATTATAGAGCTGTACACCTAAAATCTATGTAATTTTATTAACCACTAGTAGCCCTGTGCACTTATCTGTGCATGAGTAGCTCACTACCCTGCCCCTCTGTAGCTCTCCACCCTCTGCTCCACCCACCCGTAGCTCTCTGACATTTCTAGATTGGTTGTGACATTATGGCATCCAGGCTAATTTGCATATTCCTCTATTATTATATTAGATTGTCCCCCCAATAAATTCAATTAAAAAAAGCAAAAAATATTGAAAAGAAAAATATAGTATAGTTACAAAGTATCATGGCTAATGGAGAGATAGGTGCTTCATATTTGGGGCGGTGTACAGGAATGTCAGGTGATGGAAGATCCCTCCAGGCAAGAGCAAGCGCAGTCACCTGAGAAACAGCAGAGCCTATGAGAGAACAACAGAGAGCCCAACATTTTTGTAGTGTTGAGTGCAGGTAAGCATGTGGCAAGGAGTAAGGTGGGAAAGAAGACAAGAGACTTATAATTCATACCAGAGGCCCGATGCATGAGATTCATGCACTCAGTCCAGGAGATCTTGGGGAATGGGCTGAAGCTGTCAGACATCCTTAGTGCTGCCTGGGAGGCGGGAGAGGCTCCTGCCACTGCTGCTGCTCTCGCCAGCCAAAGCCCAGCTTCCGGCTGAGTAGTGCTCCCCCTGTGGGAGAACACTGACCACTAGGGGGCAGCTCCTGCATTGAACGTCTGCCTCCTGGTGGTCAATGTGCCTCATAGCGACCGGTTGTTCTGCTGTTTGGTTGATTTGCATATTAGCCTTTTATTATATAAGACTAATGAAATTAGGATTTTTCTTATAGATTTCAGGAACTCATAGGAGGATTTTAAGTAGGGGGCTGGAGAATGGGAATAGAATCACCTGTACACTTCACATCAGCTTGTGGCCATATTGGTAGAGAGCACGACTGAGACAAAAATGATGGCTGGATTGTGATTAAAAGCTGATACTATAGTGCAAGTTCTGACATAGGACTGACCAAAGAACTTGAGCATCTGTGGATTTTGGTATCTGTAGTGATTCCTGGAACCAATCACTGGATACCAAGGGATAACTGTATACATTATTTCGAATTCTTCTGCACAGTAATTCACTAATTAGTTTATTCATTAACTATAATTGACTTGCATCAGTATAAATTCATGAATATAATTTTGTATTTTGGGTTACAATTCAATACCACTTTATTGCTCTAATTGTTTCAGGTTTGGCCATTGGAGCTTCCTCAGTTGGTGCCTGTGTGCCTTTGACATACTCTATCATTATGCTTTTGTTTCTTAGAGCATTTTCTTACTTTCCGGTAATGCAAGATGCTTTAGGCTTATCTTATATATTTCTTGCTCTAATCTTAGACTCAACTATATCTCTAACGAGCCCTAGTTCCCTTTATTGAAGAATGGTATTATAAATCAAGATTTAGGTGTTAATTTTACCCTTTGCTACCGGGTGTCTTTGCTTCTGGGCACTTTATCACAAGAACTGTGCATGTATACTAATGCCTGTGTATCTTTAAACGTTTCTATATGTACTCATCTTCATGTTAAACTAATTATTAGTTCATTCTGATGTCTCTAATTCATTACCATAAGGATCACTCCAGCCTCCTCCCTTTGCTTACCTGTAACCTCCCACTCCATCATCCACCTGGCTCCCCACCATCCTGAAACCATTTATGGAATTCTTCAGTCCCAGTTTACTTGTACTAGAGAACAGGTCTAACTAAAGTTTCTTTTGCCTTTATTATTTCTAAACTTAGAACAGCATTTATTTCTCCACCCTCTTAGTGAGGTTGATTCCATCTTGTGATCCTTGACTTCCTAAACAATTTTTTAAAATTTGCATACACTAAGGTTCACTGTTTGTGCTGTAAAGTCCTCTGTGTTTTGACAAATGCTTAATGTCTTGAATTAAACATTATGGTATCATATAGATAATTCCACAGCCCTAAAAGAATTCTGTGTATCATCTATTCAACCCTCAACCCCATCCAATAGACTGATCCTAGCAAATACGGATCAGTTTACTGTCTCCATAGTTTTGCTTTTCCAGAATGTGCTAAAATATGAATCATACTGTATATAGTATTTTTATTTTAACTTCTTTCACTTAGTTATATGAGCTACAGATTCACCCATATCTTTTTTATTACTTTATAGTTTATTTATTTTTTTATTACAGCATAGTAATTCAATTTACCACAGTTTATCAATTCATTTGTTAAAGGACATTGTGGTTGCTTTCACTTTTGGGTGGTTATCAATAAAGCTGATATTATCATTCATATTAAGGTTTTTGTGTAGATATAGGATTTCAAATCAATTGGATAAATATTTAGTAGTTTTGTTGGATCATATGGTAAGACTATCTAATCTAATAAAAGAGTAATATGCAAATTGACCCTTACACCCACAAGCCACACCCACAAGCCACACCCACCAACCAATAAGGAGCTAATATGCAAATTAACTCAACTAAGATGGCAGTAACCATGGGTCTGGAGTTGCCCCGGGCAATGGAGGAAACCTGGGGCCCTGTGGGCCCTGAGCTCTACTCAAGGCTACAAAGTTTCAATTATAGAAGTTAAATAAATCCCAGATACCTGCTTCCAGCCAGGCACCCCAGTAGGGACCCAAACCCTGAAGAGGCTGTGGGCAGCCTGAAAAGGCCCTCTCCCTCACCCAGGCTGGCCACACTCCCATAGGATGAGGGTCCCCACTGGGGGGCTTGGCCAGCCTGCAAACAGCCATAGGCCCCTCACCCCAGGCATGCCAGAAGGTGGCCATCCCCCGAGGGGTCCCAGACTGTGAGAGGGCACAGGCCGGGCTGAGGGAAACTCCCCCCCTCCCCCATTGCACAAATTTTTGTGCAATGGGCCTCTAGTCTATATATAAGACTCTAATATGCAAATAGACCAAGTGGTGAAATAACCGAAAAACTGAACAACTGGTCTCTATGAAGTGCGCAGACCACCAGGGGGTGTGTGCGTATCATGTCAGGCATTGGCTGCATGGGATGATGGAGCAGGTGAGCAGGGCCACCAGACCAAGGTGGAGAGCCCATTGCTATCATCAGGGCAAGCCTCTGGTGGTTACTGAAAGTTCTTTGCTCCCACGCATCACCGTCTCACCTGGCACTTGCACCCACTGCTGGCACCAGAGCAGCTGCTCGCACCCACTGCTGGTACTCGGTGCTGGCCCTGATTGCTCGGTACCGTCAGTGGGTGCAAGAGGCAGCTGCTAGTCCCAATTGCCCCACAGGGCTTCTCCACCTCCTACTGCTCCTGAGGGCTGGCACTGTCAGCGCATGGGAGCTGTGGCAGCAGGAGCAGGCAGGGGACCAGGGGGCTGCAGTGGGAGGGGCTGGGAAGGGGCCTGGAGGATGGGCTGAGACCTGCCCCTGTGCCTACCGCAGTCTTGCAGCCCACAGTTCCTTTCAAGGTGCACGGATTTGTGCACTGGACCTCTAGTATTTAATTATATAAGAAATTACAAAACTGTCTTCCAAAGCAGTTGAAAAATTTTAAATTGCTACTGGCAACAAATGAGAGTTCCTACTGCTTCACAACCTCACCAACAAATGGCATTATGAGTTTTTCAGATTTCAGTCATTCTAACAGGTATATAGTAATATCTCATTTTTTTTGTTTTGATTTACCATTCCTTAATGAAAAATTATTTTTTCTTAAGCTTATTTTCTATCTTTATATGTTATTTGGTGAAGCTTTTATTTAGATCTTATGCCCATTTTTAATTGAGTTGTTTTTTTTCTTATTGTTAAGAGTTCTTTGTTTTGAATACAAGTCATATCAAACATGACTTTTGCAAATTATTTCTTCAAGTCAGTGGCTTCTATTTTCATTTTCTTGACAGTGCCTTTTACAGAGAAGTTTTTAATTTTAATAAACTCCAATTTACCAATTTTTTCATTATGCTAGTTGTGTTTTTATTTAACATCTCATCACCAACTCCAAGGTCATATAGAGTTTTCTGCTATGTTTTTTTTCCAAATGAGTTTTATATTTTAGAGCTTTGACTTTCACATTTAGGTTCATGATCCATCTTGAGTTAATTTTTGTGAGAGGTTTGAGGTCTGTGCCTGTATTCATTTTCTGGCTTGTGAATGTTCAGTTGTTCCAGCACCATTATTATTTTTTTAAAAAGGGAAATCCTTTCTCTGTTAAATTGTCTTTACTCCCTTTTTTTTTTTTTAAATCAGTTGAATATATTTGTGTGAGTTTATTTCTAGGCTTTTTATTCTGCTTCATTGAATTATCTGTCTATTCCTTTGCTAATACCATACTGTCTTTATTACTGTAGCCTTATGGAAGTCTTGAAACTTGATAATATGAGTACTCTAGGTTTATTCTTTTTCTTCAGTATTATATTGGCTATTCTAGGTGTTTTTTTTTCCATATAAACTTTAGGATTTGTTTGTTGATTTCTAAACAAAAATTTTGATTGGGATTGCATTGCAACTACAGATCAAGTTGAAACAGATTGACATCTTTCTAATATTGGATCTTCTAATCCATAAACAGGGAATATCTTTTCAAAGGGTAAAAGCGGGTTAGATATATGTGACTGAAGAAGATTTGACTTTGGCAGGTGGACACACAATGCAATAGACAGATGATGTATCATAGAATTATACACTTGAAACCTATATAATTTTATTAACCAATCTCACTCCAATACATTTAATTATAAAAAAAAGAAACTGGATTGTCTGTATGGGTCCAATGTAATCATTAAGATCCTTCAACTCATTTGTTATTTAAAAATATGCTGTTTAATTTCCATGTATTTTGAAATTTCCAACTATCTGTTTGTTACTGATTTATAGTTTAATTCTGTTGTGGTCCAAGAGAAGACATCGTATGATTTATTTTCTTTTAAATTTGTTAAGGTATACTTTATGGCCCAGAAGGTAGTTTGTCTTGGTCAATGTTTTATGTGAGCTTGAGAAAAATGTGTATTCTGCTGTTGGGTAAGTAGTCTATAGATGTCCATTCTATCCAGTTGATTGATGGTATTGTTGAGTTTAACTATGTCCTTACTGATTTACTGTCTGCTGGATTTACTTCTGATAGAGGGTGTTGAACTCTCCAACTATAATAGTAGGTTCATTTATTTCTCCTTTCAGTTCTATCAGCAGTTTTCTGTTGTTAAGTTGTATACCAGCTGAGGACTCTAATATCTTCTTGTAGAATTAACCATATTACCATTATGTAATGCCCTTCTTTATACCTAATAACTTTCTTGCTTTGAAGTTTGCTCTGTCTGAAATTAATATAGCTATATCTGCTGTTCTTTAATTAATGTTAGCATGGTATATTTTTCTCCATCTATTTATTTTTAATCTATATGTATCTTAATATTTAAGTGAGTTTCCTATAGACAATATGTGGTTGAGCTTTGTTTTTTGATCCACTCTGACAGTTTCTGTATTTTTATTGGTTCATCTAGAAATCTCTGCCCTTGAAGTTTGAACTGAAGTATACTGGAGAGAAAAAAATGGTTAAATAAAAATTTTAGTATACATGTACTCGAAATTCTAGGGTTAAGATCCAGGAGTTATGTGAATTTGGATATATATATATATCCAAATATATATATATTTGGGGCCCGGTGCACAAAAATTTGTGCACTGGGGGGGGGGTGTCCCTCAGCCCAGCCCGTGCCCTCTCGCAGTCTGGGACCCCTTGAGGGATGTCCACCTGCTGGCATGCCTGGCCAGCCTGGGTGAGGGGCTGATGGCTGTTTGCAGGCTGGCCAACCCCCCTAGTGGGGACCCTCACACCATGGGGCCAGCCTGGCTGAGGGCCGGTTTCATATTGCCCAAAGCCCAGTAAGGATTTGGGTCCCTACTGGGGTGACTGGCCAGCCTGGGTGAGGGGCTGGGTGAGGCAGCTGGTGGCCGCCTCCAGGGTCCCACTGGCTGGCTCCACCTCCTCCACAGCCTGAGCCCAGCCGGCCATGCTGGTGGCCTGCTCCTGGTCCCATCGCTGGCTCTGCCCCCTCCTCAGCCTGAGCCCAGCAGGCCATGCTGGTCACTGCCTCTGGGTCCGATCGCTGGCTCTGACCCCTCCTCAGCCTGAGCCCAGCCGGCCATGCTGGTCAATGCCTCTGGGTTCGATCGCTGGCTCCGCCTCCTCCTCAGCCTGAGCCCCGCCAGCCATGCTGGTGGGTTGCTCCTGGTCTGATCGCTGGCCCCGCCTCCTCAGCCTGAGCCCAGCTGCCTGCTGCTGCCTGTGCCGCACCTGCCTCCATCTTGGCTAGGTTAATTTGCATACAGCTGCTCTGATTGGCTGGTGGGCGTGGCTTGGCTGGTGGGCGTGGCTTAAATGTCTCGGAGAAACAGTTAATTTCCATATTACTCTTTTATTAGATTAGATACACACACACACATACATATATACATGTATGTATATATGTATATATATAATAGTTACAGCTTTTGCCAATAATTACAATACTGTTTATGCTCAAAACTTTGAAAACTACACTCATTAGACTTACCACTTGATCTTATTATTTCTTGTATTAATGAAAAAACACATATATAATCATATCACACATTTGTTTGAAATTTTTTGCTAACTATATTTAGATATAATTGGTTTCTTTTTTTTAACTCAATTGTTATCTTATAAAAAACATTATTCTGAGGTGGTATGGTAAGCTGAATAATGGCACCAAAACAACCTAACTCCTTATACTTGTGAATTTGTTACCTTACATGGCAAAAGGGTCTTTGGAGATATGATTAAGGTAAGGACCTTGAGATGGGGAGACTATTCCAGGTTATCCAGATACACCCAATCTAATCATAAAAGTCCTTAAAAGGGGAAGAGAAAGGAAGAATATTGGGCGAGAGAGACGTTGACATGAGAAGGACAAGACCTATTGTTGCTGACATTGAAAATGGAGGAGGGCAACCATGAATCAAAGAAGGTAGTAGGGAAACTACAGACAGCACGAAAATGGGGATCTGATTTTACAACTTCAATGAACTAAAATCTTCCAACAAGCCAAAATGAGTAGAAAACAGATGATCTCCAGAAATGGATATAGCCTGCCCACATCTTGATTTAAGTTTGGTGAGACCTGTATTGGACTTCAGAGTTACAAAACTGTCATTAAATATATGTTTTTTTAAAACCACTCAGTTTGTGATAATTCGTTACAGGAGTATTAGAGGATCTCCATGTTTCATCAAAATTCCAGTGGTATCCATTATTCAAAAAAAAAATGATTAAGAATTGTGCTGTTGTTTAATTCAATATTACAGTCCCCAAATCTTTTGAAGGTTAAAATCATGGAATAATATAACTAACGGTCATGAAGATATGCCAAATTTGGGCATTGAAAATAATAATTCTCTCTGTGCTAATAAAAGCAAAACAATTATACTAACCTTCTCCCTTTCAATTTGGTTCCTTTGTTTCCTAACTCCAGGTTTAAGGCTGATTACAACTATTCAACTCCCCTCGCCATCCTTCCTCCCCCATATTATGTTGTATATGTAAACTTAGGCATCTAATCAAAAGATAGCTTTTAAGAAATTGATTGTCACAAGCAATCAATTGAATATAAACTTATGTCATTGAAAAATGCATGTGGGTGGGAAGATTGTGTCAGCAAATCCTAATGAAGAAATTGATGTATTAGAAAAGTAGAAGAGTAATGACTTGTTCTGAGAATGCTTTTCAGGTTGGAATAAATTATGTCTTGTTATAATCTCAGTATCTGTTGGTAAGAGTAACTATATAAGGCTAAAGCAGCATTATTGCGTGTTCTTTATGAGAATGGATTTTTTAAAAGCAATATTCAGAGGATCACAAAATGCTTTATATACCCATTAGAATTAAAGTAGTAGGAACTTAATTTATAAGGCTTCTGGAATATTGCAATATTTTTACCAGGTAATAGAAAGTCTATAGGCAGTTATGTGAGGAGACAATACTTGAAAAACAGATCTTGGACTTTTTATTGGAATATACTTTTAATTAGTTTTACTATAGCACCTTTCTTTCTTACAAAGTTTGAAAAATGTACTATATCTTTTATTCATAGCTTTTAGTCCCTAGGACTGTTCAAGTCAGCTTCTTAAAAAATAACCCTACAATATTGCCGTTCTAAGCATTTACTTCTAGAATTGGCAAGTTTAGGTGAGAAAAGATGCCATGCCATCAAAAGTGACATATTTTCTTCTTTCAGTTTTCATCTCAAGGTAAATTTCCATTCACTCTACACTATTCAAATAAAGGCCTACTTTAGGATGTTTTGCAGCTTCATCCCTCTGTGATTTGCTTTATTCTCAAATGTAAAAATTTCAAAATGTTTGGCATCTTCTTATAAATGTTAACTTGAATCTCATTCATTCAACCCTATCTTCCCTCCATTCAGTCAATCCTATGTGCATACCTGCTCTGTGCTAGCCTCAGAGCTAAATTCTATGGATGCCATGGTAAATGGGATTCTGACCACATCCTCAACCCTAGGTAAAAACAGGCAAAGTAAGCTATGATAGCATTATAATATAACCTGGAAGATTCTATAAAAGAGGTGTGCCCTTTCTAATTATTACTTAAGAACCTAAAGCAACATTGTCACTCAGTATTTACTTCACTAATCTGCATCCTGTTTTTAATTAATTTTCTTTAAAAAAATATTATTTCTCTTTCTTTTCTTTTCTTTTCTTTTCTTTTCTTTTCTTTTCTTTTCTTTTCTTTTCTTTTCTTTTCTTTTCTTTTCTTTTCTTTCTTTTCTTTTCTTTCTTCTTTCCTTCCCTTTCCTTTTCTTTTTCTTTTTCAGCTCCTTACTGTGCTGAGGGAAACGGCATTTATCCTTCATCATCCTAGTACTATTATTTTAAGTTGGTAGAAGTGGTGGTAAAAAATACAGGCTTTGAAATCACATTACCTGTATTTGAATTCTGACCTGGACATTGGATAGCCTTTTAACACTAGATAATTTATGTAAATTCTCAGTACCCACATTTCCTCATTCACAAAATGGGGATAATATAGAACCCACCTCAAGAGACAATATATGTATTAGAGGCTCAGTGCACAGATTTGTGCACTGGTGGGGTCCCTCGGCCTGGCCTGTGGAGATTGGGCTGAAACTGGCTCTCCAACATCCCATGAGAGGTCCCGGATTTCAAGAAGACCAAGGGACCCCATCAGCGCATGATTGGGGTGGGGGAGGGACTACAGAAGGACTCCAGGGTGTGTCCGGCCTATCTCGCCCAGTCCTGATCTGCTGGACCCCAGCAGCAAGCTAACCTACCAGTTGGAGCGTCTGTCCTCTGGTGGTCAGTGTGCATCATAGCGACTGGTCAAACAGTTGAATACACACACATACACACACACACACACTGAGTGGCCAGATTATTATGACCACCTGACGTTTGTAGGCAAATTAGCTATAATTTTGCACTGAAGTTGCTAGAGGGTATTGTTGCTGATCAAGTTCATCCTATCATGTTGATGGCCTATCTTAATGGAGATGGCTTCTTCCAACAAGACAATGCACCATGCCACGGTGCTCGTATTGTGCAGGAGTGCTTTCAAGAACATGAGGGAGACTTTAACCTTGCTTGGGTGGCTCCCACAATCACCTGATCTCAATCCAATTGAGCATTTGTGGGATGAAGTTAAGAGAGCCATCAGGCAGCTGGTTCCACAACCATCGAGTCTCACAGAACTGGACAGTGCTATTCGTCAGGCATGATGTCAGATTCCTCGCTTCACCTTTTAACATCTTGTGAGTCAATGCCAAGAAGAATCACCGCAGTATTGAAGGCAAAAGGTGGTCCAATGAAGTTCTGATGGGGTGGTCATAATAATCTGGCCACTCAGTGTGTGTATATGTGTGTGTATATGTTAGCTGATTTACAGTAAGTACTGCATGAATAGTATGTCAGCCACTAATATTCTGCATTACAACAAACAAACACATAGACACAGACAATAGTATGGTAGTTACCAGAGGAGAAGAGATCAAAGAGGAAAAGGGGATCAAATATATGGTGATGGAAGGAGACTAGATTTTGAGTAGTGAGCACACAATAGCATATACAGATAACAAAATATAAAATTGTACACCTGAAACTTATATAATGTTATTAACCAGCTAGAGGCCCAGTGCTCAAATTCATGCATCAGTGTTGTCCCTTGGGCTGGCCTGCAGGATTGGGCTAAAACTGGCTCTCCAACATCTCCTGAAGAGTCCCAGATTGTGAGAGGATGCAGGCCAGGCCGGGGGACCCCACCAATGCACGATCGGGGCTGGGGAGGGAAGCAGGAGGTTGGCTAACCTGGGAGGGACCAAGGGAGGTCTCCAGGGTGTGTCCAGCCCATTTCGCTCAATCCTGATCAACTGGACCTCAACAGCAAGCTAACCTTCCAATCAGATTGTCTTCCCTCTGGTAGTGAGTGCCTGTCATAGCAACTGGTCGACCGGTCGACTGTCTGCCCCCCAGTGGTCAGTGCACATCATAGCGAGTGGCTGAGTGGCCTTAGCATATCATTAGCATATTACACTTCGATTGGTTGAATGGATGACCAGATGACTGGACTCTTAGCATATTAGGTTTTATTATATAGGATGTTACCCTAATAAACTTAAGTCAAAAAAAGAAAAAAAAATGTCAAAAAATTATGTCATGCTGATGTTCCACATTTATTCTAAAGTAGTATCAAATAGGTTTGAATTTTCCTCTCATTGTTATTGCACCACATTGTCTGAAATCCAAATATGATATTACAGTTTAAAAAAATATTCCATTTAGTACTTATACTGATGGAATCCTGTTGATGTTAAGAATCATGCATCAGGATGTCAAGATAAGGCAGAATTCTGCACAGTGGCCTTCCTACAGTGGTCTTCACCAAAGGGCTTTGGTTGTTGGCAGGGACTCTTCCCAACAGTCTCACCTTCCTGCATGCCCACAGCCTTGACTTTGAAGGTTGCAGGAGAGTCAGGCTCCTGGGTAGCCCAAATTTAGGGAAAATTAGACAACCAGCGATATGGGATATAGTTCTGTATTTAAAGATGTGATTGGGCTTTCTTTTCATTATTTTAATCGCTCAGAGGGATTTGAAAATGAATTGAATGCTGGCTTGTTATTTTTCCCTTATGGTTCTTTGTATGTCTTTTTAATGAGCACAATGGCTTTAGAAATCCTGTTTCCAGTAATGTTTATTCCTTTTCTATTTGGGAAGCATTCTAAGTCTCACAGTGGTACCTGTGGCACCCCATCACAGCTCCCTACACTTCATCCTCCCCTCCATCTTGATGTAAAAAGAAAGAAGAGAAAAAGCACCTGTGTGCTCAGAAGCTTTGTCAAGACACTTTAGCACAATTTAGCGTCTGTGAATGGTGTTCAGATGGACACAAAAGGGCATTTATCAGATCTGGAGAATGCTATTCAACCAAGACACTCATTTCCAGCTCTCTGCTGTGGAGGTTCCTAGAGAATGATTATGAGTGAGCACTGTTTGGATCATATGGGGGCCTGGCCAGAGGAATAAGATTCTGGGAATACACAACAGCCAGGTAGCACAAGAGCCAGCTGTCTGTTTAAACAGTGCTTTGTAAACGTCTCCAAGTAGCCTGACTAAACTCTGGGATTCTATTTTCTTCACGGCTGCTAACCACCTCTCTGTACCACTGAACTGTGGGGGCAGAAGCCTTGGTTGTTGTTTTTTAACAGCTTCTCTTTCCTCCCCAGCAACAATTACCACCACAGTTTTTAAAAAATCATTTTCTCTTTCAACATTTGTTGTGTGATTAGTCTTCTTTCATTATTTGCTAGTACAAATGAATCTGGAACATATATAATTATTCAGAGTGTGCATACATTTTTTGGGACAACCTGTATTATAAATTTACTAGGGACCTGGTGCACAAAAATTTGTGCACTCAAGAGGTCCATCAGCCCGACCTGTGCCCTCTCGCAGTTTGGGACCCCTCTGGGGTTGTCCACCTGCTGGTGTGCCTGATAAGCCTGGGTAAGGGGCTGATGGCTGTTTGCAGGCTGCCCACAGTCCCTTCAGGTTTTGGATCCCTACTGGGGTATCTGGCCAGCCTGGGTGAAGGGCTGATGGCTGTTTGCAGGCTGGCCAAGCCCCCCAGTGGTGTCCCTCACCCCATTGGGGTGTGGCCAGCACGGGTGATGGGCTGATGGCTGTTTGCAGGCTGGCCAAGCCCCCCAGTAATGTCTCTCACCCCATTGGGTTGTGGCCAGCATGGGTGAGTGGCTGATGGCTGTTTTCAGACTTTCAGGCTGCCCACAGCTCCCATTGACCCAATGTCCCAGCAAGGCTGGCTGGAAGCAGGTTGCTGGGGTTTGTTTATCTTCTATAATTGATGCACTGTTCCTTTAAGCCAGGGCCTAGTAACAAAACCTCCTCTCTGCTTCAGCTCTGGCTTCTATAATGAAACAATGTTTAATTAGAAGTCAGGCCAGGCCTGCTGTTTGCTTCAGCTCCTAGGATTGAGATAGTTGTTGCAAATATATTGTTCCCTGGAGCGGAGAGACGCCCAGGCAGCCTGCAAACAGTTTCACTCCTGCTGCAACAGACGCTGCCTGTTTACTCAGGTCCCTGAGTGCTGGCCTCCATGTTGGCTGAGTTAATTTGCATACCATCACTCTGATTGGCTGGTGGGCATGGCTTAGGCATCCCAAAGAAATGATTAATTTTAATATTGCACTTTTATTAGTTAGGACAAGAGGCTTGGTGCATGAAAATTCTTGCACTGGAGAGGGGTCTCTCAGTCCAGCCTGCCCCCTCTTCACAGTCTGGAAGCACTCAAGGGTAGGAGTTGACCCGGCAATCAGAGGAAGGTGACACCACCATCACACCTCTGCTGTTGTCACTGCTGACAGTATAAGCCTTAGCTGGCCCTGGGTACCTGAACCTTGGGTACCTCTGGGTGGCTGGACAGCCACCATCTGAGGCTTGCCTGCACCTTGTGCCAGCCCTGGGTGGCTGGGAGGCTGAGGGGCCTGGGGAAACTCCAGAGGCAGGCACATGGCAAGGCCCTGGTGGGGGGCTGACTGGGTGCTACCATCTTGTGGCTGTGGGCACTGCCATCTTTGAGGAGGTGGCAGTCAATTAGTATATTCCCTCCTTATTGGCTGTGGATGCTGCCATTTTTGAGGGTGGGGCAGTCAGTTGGCATATTCCCTCCTTATTGGCTGTGGGTGCCACAATCTTTGTGACAACATGAGGGTCAATTAGCATCTATCTTTATTAGATAGGATATCAACACATTAGGTTTGTTTTGTTTTGTTTTAATCCTCATCTAAGGATATTTTTTCCATTGCTTTTTTTTTAAGAGATTGGAAGGGATAGACACACACACACTTACAGAGAGAGAGAGAGAAAGAGGAAGAGAGAGAGAGAGAGAGAGAGAGAGAGAGAGAGAGAGAGAGAGAGAGAGAGGAGAGAAACTTTGATGTGAGAGAGACACATTGATTAATTACTGGGAATCACCCAGGTATCTGCTCTTGATGGGGAATTGAACCCAAGATCCTTTGGTGCTTGGGCCTATGCTCTAAACTCTGAGCACACTGGGCAGGGCTATATTTGTGTTATAGACAAATCTCTTACTTTTAAATCCAAATGACTCTAGCTAGAGTCTCAGTCTTCACTTATCTGAAGAGGAAGGAGTTGTAAAGACAGCAGTAGAGCTGTTTCACTTGGATTGTGTGCCGCTAAAGGCTAGATGTTGAAGATGATATAATCCTGACTCACATACAGGTACAAAATGAATTCACGTCAAACATTTTATTCAACTCAATAAAGAAGCTGGAAAAGATGTTAAAACTAATCAGTACAAAGTAGAATCTAAAGAGCCGCCTAACATATAAACTCATCAGAAAGGCTAATTTAAATTTGCTTAGTAGAAGCAAAATTGGCTTCTTCAACAGTGGCAGCAGGAAAGTTAGTTGAAGCTCCACTGGATAGAATTTATTTACACACCTATAACCAAGAATTATTTGGATTATTATCAGCTTTCTGCAAGTCAGTGTCTATTTGTAAAGGATTAGAAAATAGCTAAAGAAAATGAAGGGCACAAACTCTCCATGACTGAACCCTGAGTGTGTTGTAGACAATGTGTTGTCTTTCATTAAAGGTGCCCTTTAATCTTTTGGTCCACTTAACTAGCTGTCATAATTTCCCTACAGAGTGCCTTCTTTTGACTTTAATTCTTTTAATGGTTTTGGGGGAGATAATACTCCTATTTATATTTCATTATGATTTTTATTATCTCTGTCTAACTCCACCATGATTTTCCCAAAGGAATTTGCCTTTTTTTTTTAAATTTATCTTTATTGTTCAGATTATTACAGTTGTTTCTCTTTTTTCCCCCATAGCTCCCCTTCTCCCAATTCCCACCCCAACCTCTGACCTTGCCCCCCCATTGTCCTCATCCATAGGTGTACAATTATTGTCCAGTCTCTTCACGCATCCCCAACACCCTTAACCCCCGAAAATTGTCAGTCCACTCCCTTTCTATGCCTCTGATTCTATTCTATTCACCAGTTTGTTCTGTTCATCAGATTTTTTATTCACTTGATTCTTAGATTCACTCGTTGATATATATTTGTTGTTCATAATTTTTACTTTCCTTTTTCTTCTTCCTCATTCTCAAAGG
>PVJC01029045.1:0-22177 GCA_004026665.1 Murina feae | reverse complement strand
GGTGCGAGTGGTGTCCGTGTGTTCTTTTCGTGGTTTTTCTGAAATAGTTGTTCACAGCTGCATATGCGGTGTCTACCCTATGCCGCCATCTTGTTTCTCCCTTCTATCCTTCTTATAGATTCAAATTTCCATCTGGTATCATCTCCATGCCATCCAAAAAATTTCTTTAGCATTTTTGTAGCACAGGTCTGCTGGAAGCAAATTCTCGAACTTTTATCTAAAAATGTTTTATTTCACCTTAATTTTTTACCAACATTTTACTATAAAGGCTTTCAAACATATAGGAAAGTGGAAAGTTTTTATACCATATAATCACTGTTTAGATTCTACATGTCAACACATGTACAAGGCATGCAGCCCAAAGTCTCGCTCCATCCCTTTCCAAGGCTGGTGGCCCAAGTCTGCCCTGGGCCACTGCAGCAGAAACTGCCTGGATGTGGAGCTTACCTCTACCACTGACTGGCCATGTGATCTTGGCTAGCTTCTTATCCTGTCTGTGTGTCAGTTTTCTCATCTGTAAACTCAGTAGAAACATAACACCTGCCCCTTTGAGTGGTTCTCAGGATTAAACTAGTTATTTGTAGACTGTATTATGTGTCAGGGAATGTGCTAATCATTACCTACCCACTTAAACTTCGAGGTGGGCGCTACGATAACCTGTTTAGCTGAAAGAAAAATGCGGTTTAGTCAGGTGAAGGAACTTATCTAATGTTATTATATGGCTAGTAGGTGAAAGAGTCCACTTTCAAACCCAAATCTAACCAGAATCTAATCTCTTAACTATTTTGCAAATGTTCCCAAGACTTACCAGAGTGTAAGAATCCCCTGCAGCACAGAGTAAAATCACAGATTCCCAGACCTAACCCCAGACACACTAAACCATCTCTGGGGCAGGCCCTAGAAATCTGTATCTACCAAGGGCCCTGGGTGACTCTTACTAGACAGTCTTGGAGGCACTGGATAAGCTCATATGCACTGTACAACTTCCACCTGGAAGCAGCAGTGCACGAGCCGAATCTCAAAGTGACTGCAGCCTGGTTGGGTGGCATCCTGTGCACCAAAAAGTCCCAGTTGGATTTCTGGTCAGGGCACATGCCCAGGTTGCAGGCTTGATCCCTGGGGTGCATGGAGAAGGCAATGGATCCATGTTTCTCTCTCTCTCTCTCCCTCTCTCTCTCTCTCTCTCTCTCTCTCTCTCTCTCTCTATCTCCCTTCCTCTCTCCCTAAAGTAAGTAAATAAATACATAAATAAATTACAGAAGTTATCCAGCAAAGGAGGCAAAGGTCAAACTCACAGCACTGGCAAAGGTACAGAGGCATAGGAATGTGCTTTTATGTTCAGGGGACCCTATGTTCCAGGCACACATATGATTAAGTAGCCAGAAACCTGGTGGAGACAGGGGTGGGGTCCAGGCCTGAAGGGCCACTGGCCTTGGCTTCACACAGCCTGTGAAACATGACCCACCAGCAGTTTCATATGAGGTTGGTGGAACAGGCCTCACCATCCCTGCCTCCCCAACCCCGACCAGGCCCTGTCTCTCACTCCCTTTCCTGTTTCAAGAAAACCATTGCTACAGGAAACGCTCAATCAAATCTTCTTTGGGATGCTGAGCTATCACGATGGCATGGTCTCTCCTTCTAACTTGAAAACTGATGGGAATAACAGGCTCTGGCTACTTTTTACAGCTCTTAAGTAAAACTCATCAAAAATCTGTGTGCTGATTCCCGGGGCACTAACAAGGCAATGCAATCTAGGAAAGGAGAGTGTGATGTTGGCCAGGTCTATGCAAGCCATGCCCTTTTGTCTAGTGTTGAAGAAAGTGAGAGAATGTCAATTGGATACCACCAGTGACTCAACATTTCTGCCCCAGGAAAGCCATCAGGAGAGTGCCATCCCCTTCCAGCTTTGAAATGGTTGCCCAGGAGTACTGGCAGAGACTCGGAGCAGATAGCAGGCACCCACTCGGCTGCCCGCCGTGAGCACCAATAACGAACAATAAAAGCAAACCCTCACACAGCACTCGCTGTGTCAGGTCCTGTTTTAAATACTTCACATGAGTGAGCTTACTGAACTCCTTCAACGGCCCTGTGAGGTGGGGATAAGTGTAAGCGTCTCTAGTTTACAGACAAAGAAATGGAGACGCTGAGATGAAGTGATCTGCCCAATGTCACGCACTAGCAAATGGCAGAGCTGAGATTTGAGCCCAGAGTCTCTACTGGACCAACCAACCAGGTAAGTAACCACCTGGCAACATAAATGAGAGGCAGTTTTGACTTGACTTGGTTGTTGGTGTCTGTCCCTGAGCCTCCTAAACAGTCAGAATGTACGATGTGGCCAGGAGAGGGGAGGTGTGAAGACCCCCACTGAGAGGTGAGTACCTGGCAAACACCAGGGTAGTTTTTGCTCTTTAACAAGTGAAATCCGGAAGCTAACTGGATAAAAGGAATAAAGGGATTTCAGGTTTGATCCAGGAAGTCTAAAAGGATTTGGAGTTAAGTGGGGGAAGGAATAAAGGTCTTCTGAGGCCTAGTACCCATGTGGGCAGGCTGATGCTGTATTCCCCATGGCTGCCTATGAGATTCTTTGATGTTCAATTTAACTGAACCACATCTGCATTTACTGAGCATCCACTATGGATTGGATGCTGCACTATGTGTTATAAGGCCTGGGACATAGTCCTCATGGAGCTCAAAACCCAGGGTGGGTGGGGGGGGGTGGTATATGGGGCAGACATGCCAATTAATGGCACTCGTATAGTGGAAAAGTATCAAAAAATGTTAGAGTCCATGGTATGAGATCAGATCCCCATCAATCTGACACCCCCCCCCCAGCGACTTGCAGTCTGAAATGGTGATGTGCTGTCTCCCACAAACCATGGCTGCATCTCCTCCTCATTAACCTCCTGCCCCCATCAACAGGATTAGAGGATGACTTCAAAGCAAACCCTCAGAGCCTGCTGGACTCTCAAAGGCAACAAAGGCCTCCAAAGGCCATGCTCAGCTAAATGCTTTTGCTTCTTGCCTTTTCCTCTTTAATTACAGCACAATTTGCATTTATATGATTTTATTCTGCCATATTGCGGGCAGCGTTGATGATGATCGACACTCCATAACTTCCCATCGTAGCTGGAGAGTCAGGAGGGCGGCAGCCATCTCCAATAAAATCCTTTCCAATTAAACAGTTCATTGGACATGTCACGGTTTGGGGTTCTCGTTATCCTCTGATGTGCACGTCTCGTGGCTATTTCTTTACACCCATCGCCGTAAGAAGGTCTTGGTGCAGAAGACGCTTGGAGAATTATGCTCCCCCAATGAATGACTGTAATGACACTAACGTGAAAATAGGCCTCCCTAGCCCTGACCGGTTTGGCTCAGTGGATAGAGTGTCGGCCTGCGGACTGGAGGGTCCTGGGTTCGATTCTGGTCAAGGGCATGTGCCTTGGTTGCAGGCACATCCCCAGTGAGGGGTGTGCAGAGGGCGGCTGATCAATGTTTCTCTCTCATTGATGTTTCTGACTCTCTATCCCTCTCTCTTCCTTTCTGTGAAAAATCAATAAAATATATTAAAAAAAAAAAAAAACAGGCCTCCCTAGACTTGCACTAGAAGCAGAGCTCTCCTCCTCCCTTCATTGGAACTTCCTGGGCTTTACTTTCCCAGGACTTCTGTCCTAAATAGTATCAGATGTGCCACAAGGTGAACCATGGCAAAGATGTCAACAAAATAATGTCGGACCACTAACAGGGAGCATCCTCGGAGGGCAATGTGCCTGCCGTTTCTCCAAGCAACACCTCAGCACGTAGCGCCTGCTCTAGATGGTGGACTCACCTGGCCAGATCACGTGGTTGAAAATACAAGGTCAAGAAGTACCTAGTCACAACCGAAATAGCATAAAGAAAATTCACCAAAATACCAATGCTAGTTACTCTGGGTGGTCCGATTACTAGTGTTGTGTTTTGTTTTTTTTCTTTTCTTCTCCCTTTGTTTTCATGTTCTCCAAGTTGTTGTTTTTTAAGCATTCAGTACATTTTATTTTTATAATAAAATATTTTAAAATAATACTACAGAAGAGGAAAATAAGCAAATCCTAAGTGTGGTTTACTTACAACTGATTCTATAGCCACACCCGTGACAAAGGGAAGGGAAATAAACAGAGAGGCCCCTTTATAGCGTCTGACTGGATCCTACACCTTTAGGACCACCTACAAGCCTATCGACATCAGTGCCCCTTCTACCCCTCACCCCTCTGCACTCTAATCAACAAACACAAACTTAGAGTGCTCCAGCGCCAGCAGCACCACCCGGACCACAGCACTGTGTTCCAGAACCACTCCCATTTCTTCCATGCCCAACCTGACTCCTGAATGAATAAAGCCATGCAACTCTCAGGCCCCCTTTTACCTCCTTCCCCCTGTACCGTGTCTCGCTGTTGATTTGGGCTTTGACTCAAACACTGGTTTCTAATCACTTCCACCCAGACCACCTCAAGAGGCCCCTCCCAGTCCTGGCCCCCTGGCAGGCACCCTGGCTCTTGTAGGAAAGGGCTGGTTTAATCCATAGGTGAGTTTGTGCCAAATGGCTTAAGCCAGGCTACCCTGGGACCCTAATTAGTGAGCTGCTTAGTCCGGAAAAAAAGGGCATGAATGCAGCTTTTCTTAACTTCCTCCTCCAAACACTCATTATGGCTCTTCCTGAAGCTTGAGGCCTCAGTGAGAAGGATTACCAACAAGAAAGTGTTGCCTGGGGAGGGACCCCAGGGGGTGAAAGAGAAGTTTGTGAGAGTTAGACATGTCTCATGCTTTAGCATCCACCAACCCTGCGGCTGCCCCTCTCCCTGGACTGTGATACTTCAGTTATTTTTAATTAGGATAAAATGAATGTTTTCAAAACCCAAGGTGACCGAGACTGGCTAACAGGTCTCACGCGTCTTTTAAATTCTGTCAAACGCAAAACCCTTGTTATAGCCTATATTTCGCCCAACCATTTCCCTAAGTCTTGCAGAATGCTCCCTTCTCTACAAGTCCTTGACCCCAGCTCTGACCTCTCTTCCTCAGTGACTGGAGCCAGTAACAAAGGGATTGCCTGCAACTTTGGGCTGAAATTCACAGGCCCAAGCAAGTTGTCCAGGAAAAGGAGAACTTCAATGTCATGACCCTTTGTATTCCTTTTCCTGGGCAAAAATTGTGGGTTCAAGGCAAACTCCAACTGCAACTTCCTTTCACTTTAACTGAGAGTCAAAAGAACCCATTTCTCTTTCACTCATTTATTATTTTCTGTAGGGCTGTAAAAACCAAATACAAACTCCTTTTGCTATGAACTACACACGTATCAAAAGGTTAAGCAACTGGGATTTCTAAACACAGGAGCTTTACACAGGAGAATGAGCACAATGTTCTCCCTCCCCCGTGTGGATACTCAGCAAACATCCCAAGCCAGGAGGCAGTGGTTTGGGCCTCTCTTAGTTAAAGACAAGAGTCTAAAATTATTAATGACCTGTGTTCTTACAAGAAGGAAAAATCATATATGGCCATCCCAGGAGTTTCAGGTCCAAATGAAGGACCCAACTAAAGAGCCCATATAATACTGACACAGCCTTCAGCTACTGCAGGCACCAACTGTCACTTACACCCCAGCAGACATCACGATTTAGGCAAAAAAATCTCCTATTTCCAAAAGTACCTGGTGGCAAATGACATGTTCCAAAAAGAAATAGAACCTGGCCGGCATGGCTCACTGATTGAGTGTCGACCTATGAACCCAAGAGGTCATGGTTTGATTCCCAGTCAGAGCACATGCCTGGGTTGCAGGCTCTATTCCCAGTGTAGGGCGTGCAGGAGGCAGGCATTCATTCTCTCACATCATTGATGTTTCTATCTCTCTCTCCCTCTCCCTTCCTCTCTGAAATCAATTTTTTAAAAAAAATTTTTAAGAAGTAATTTCCTTATAAATGACCAAGAAAGTCACTTCTAGCCCTTTTTGTGGAAATCAAGCTCTTCTATTTCTCTGTGGCATACTCTACTCAAGGTCCCACTCACCAGCATATTCTGTTCATCAGTGCAAAAGCATGAATAAAGCCATGCAACTCTCAGGCAGCACACTCCAATGCCCTAGCAATACCTCTAAAATCCCAGTTGTCTGGAAATTCCGGTGCCAGCCTAAATAAATGGAGTCCACCTTAACCCTCTTGCCCACTGGTTACAACTAAAAATTTAGAAAAAATGCAAAAAGCAACTACTTGCAGCCTCTGAAAAGTTAACAAAAGTAATTAGATTAGAGAAGGGAGCCAACACTTAAAGAGTGATCCATTCGAGTGAGATTCATAGTTTTTCCTCTTTTCTCTTTTAATTTTTTTAATTGATAATATTTTATTGATTTTTTACAGAGAAGAAGGTAGAGGGATAAAGAGTTAGAAACATCAATGAAAGAGAAACATCAATCAGCTGCCTCCTGCACAATTCCTATGGGTATGTGCCCACAACCAAGGTACATGCCCTTGACCAGAATCAAACCTGGGACCCTTGAGTCCGCAGGCCTACACTCTATCCACTGAGCCAAACCGGTTAGGGCAGTAGTTCTCAACCTGTGGGTCTCGATCCCTTTGGCAGCCGAATGACCCTTTCACAGGGGTCGCCTAAAACCATCCTGCATATCAGATATTTACATTATGATTCATAACAGTAGCAACATGACAGTTATGAAGTAGCAACAACAATAATTTTATGGCTGGGTCACAACATGAAGAACTGTATTTAAAGGCCCAGAAGGTTGAGAACCCCTGGGTTAGGGACTCCGTTTTCTTCTGACTTTGACCAAAAGATTGTATCACTGCAGAACTACACAGTAGACAAGGGTCCTAAAACACAGAGGAAAAGAACCAAGAACAACACGTGGGAGAGGGCTGCTGGGAGTTAAAAGAGTATGGAAGAAATCTTAGAGAGGGGAGGGCTGGAGAAAGGGATCCTTTATTCTGTCACAAGACCCAGGACCACCTCTAAGCAGTTTGTGCATAAGATCAACCCAAAGCACACAGCCAAGGCCATGGCCAGTGTGTCTCAGTTGGTTGGGCATCATCCTATACACCAAAAGGTTGCTGGTTTGATTACTGGTCAGGACCGCAGCCTGGGTTGCTGACTCGACTCCCAGCAGAGGGGTGTGTACGAAGCAGCTGATTGATGTTTCTCTCTCTGTCTCCCTTCTCCCTTCCCCTCTCTCTAAATATCAATTTTTTTTAATTAAAGAAAAAAAGCATATAGCCAAGACCTTGAAATCTGAAATACAGTATCATCCACTGCTTATATCCCAGGGAGGCACATGCCTGGAATAGACCCAAAGCAGCATAATGAAGGCTTTGAAAACCAGATTAACATTGAAATCACTGCCCATGTGTTGGCAAGAGGTAAACTTGCAGTTTGAACCAAATCAGACTGATTGCCTACTAAAACAATAGAATCAACGTTTTGCAGAGAATGTAACAGTACCCAAAGATTCGCCACACAGTGTTCCAAATTCCCAAAATTATTATAATGAAAAAGCACTCAACTTACAAAGAAGCAGGACAATGTGACAAATTCTCAAGAGAAAGTACCATCAAAAGATGCCAATTCTGAGATGATTCAGATGTTGGAATCATCAAATACTTTAAAATAGCTACTTGTAAACATGCTCCATGAGGTACAGGTATACACACTCTTGACATGAACGGAAATGTAAACATTCTCAGCAGAAAAATAAAAGCTATTTTTAAAAGGGAAATTTTAGACCTGAAAAAGAGAATATGAGTATGTGAAATTTAAAGGTCACCAAGTGAGTTCAAAAGCAGAATGGAAATGACAGAGGGAAAGAGTTAGCACACTTAAAAATAGATTAGTAGAAATTATCTGATCTAAACAACAAAGAAAATAAAAGATTAAAGAATGAATACAGCCCTGGGAACCTATGAGAGAATACCAGAGGTCTAACCTTGTAACACTGGAGTCCCAGAATTAGAAGAGAACGAGGTTGGTGTGGAAAAAAAATGTATTTAAGGAAATAATGACCAAAACCTTACTAAATTTTTTAAGGATATGAAAATGAACCTCTGTATGAATGGGCCCAGAAAAGAAAGACACTTATGTTGCAAGGACAACCACTGTAGAGGAGACTCTTCATAACATGGACAACATGAAATGTTACCCCAATGCTTGCTCAATAAATGGTGTACATAGTGGGCATGTTGGCAGGGACGGCAGCTACACACAGGCTCAGCACCAAGGCTGAATTAGCTACTGCTACTACCAAGGGTCTTATTTGCCAACAGGGGGCCCAACTCTGAGCTCTTTGTATGGCACAATTCCCTAAGGGGATAAGCCAGCCACCTAGTGGTAAGTTGATTACACTGCACCCATTTCATCATGGAGGGAGCAAATATGCTCTCACTAGACTAGCTATGTATTTGGATATGAATGTCTTCTCTAACTGTGATGCTTCTGCCAATCTGACATTCCTCACAAAATGAAACATACTCTTACCATACAATTCAACAATTGCACTCCTTGGTATTTACACAGAAGAGTTGAAAATTGATGTCCACATACTAGTAAAAACTTGCACATAGTTTGTAACAGCTTTACTCATAAATAGAGGCCCGGTGCATGAAATTTGTGCACGGGCAGGGTGGGGGGTCCCTCATCCCAGTCTGTACCCTCTCCAATCCGGGACCTTCAGGAGATGCCCAACTGCCTCTCACAATCTGGGACCGCTGGCTCCTAAGTGCTCGCCTGCCTGCCTGATTGCCCCTAACTACTCCCCTACCAGCCTGATCGCCCCTAGCTGCTCCCCTGCTGGCCTGATCACCCCTAACCACTTCTGCCTCACCCCACATTCAGAACCCAGGATTCCCTCTCTCTGGCTGGCCACAGGCACCCAAGACCCGGGCCGGCTTTGCCCAGGCCGGCTGCAGCCACAGGGGACCTTGGTGGGCGGCTTCAACTGGACCGCAGCCGCTGGCACCCAGGACTGTGGGGACTGTAGGGCGTGCAGATTGTCCCTCTCCTGGGCCACAGGCACAGGCACAGCCTGGCTGGTCCCCATTCCTCTCTCGCAAGCTCATTTATGCCTTCCTGGTCCCCATTCTTCTCTCCCCAGTGTTGAGTCTGAGCCATTCTTCTCTCCCCAGTGTTGAGTGTCTGAGCCATTATGGCATGACAGTGTGAGGGTGTGACAACCATTTTCCTGTTAGCTCTTTATTATATAGGATTGCCAAAACTTGGAAGCAAACAAAATGTCCTTCAGTGGGTGAATGGATAAATATAAAGGCGTATCCAGATAATAGAATATTATTCAGTTCTAAAAGAAATGAGCTATCAAGCCATAAAAAGACATGGAGGAAACTTAAATGAATAAGGTGGGGAGAGCCAACCTATATGATTCCAAATATATGACATTCTGGAAAAGGCAAATCTACGGAGAGAGTAAAAATATCAGTGGTTGCCAAGGGGTAGAGAGGAGGTAGAGATGACTCATCGAAGGACAGAGGATTTTTAGAAGAGTGAAACCACCTTGCATAATACTATAATGATGAACACTTGTCATTTTTTGCTCATTCAAACCCAGTAATATACAACACCAAGAGTGAGCTCCAAAATAAACTATGAACTTTGGGTGATAAACATGTGTCAATGGAAGTTCATCGACTGTAACAAATGTACCATTCTGGTGAGGATGTTAATAATGAGGGAGGCTATTCATGTGTGGGAGTAGATGGTATATATATGAAATCTCTTACCTTCCACTCAATTTTGCTGTGAACCTAAAACTGCTCTAAAAATTGTCTTTTTTTTAAATGCACTCCCAAAAGGTTATATTATATACTGTTATATAAATGGTTCCATTAATATAACATTCTGGGAATGACAAAAATAGAGATTTGGAGAACAGATTAGTTGTTTCCAGGAGTTTAAAAGGAGGTGGGTGTGAAGAAAGGGAATGTAGCTAGAAAGGGGCAGCAACAGAGATTCCCACCTTGTGATGACTGACTCAATGTCAATATCCAGTTTGTGACAATATACTGTATTTTTGCAAGCAGTTGCCACTGGGAGGAACTGGGTACAGGGCATACAGGATTTCTCTGTATTATTCCTTACAATGCACATGAATCTACAATTTCTCAAAAATATTAATTTTAAAAAAGAATGGTTTGTTAATATACTCAACAACATGGATAAATTTTAAAACATTATGCTAAATGAAAGAGGCCAAACACAAAAGAAATCATTCTATATTATTCCATTATTGCAACATATGAACTATTCTATACGGGGCCAAAAATAGATCAGTGGTCACATGGGACCAGGGGTAAGGGGGGTAGGAATGCAATAAGACAAAAGGCGATAAAAACGTTTTTTGTCCTGAGTGTGGTAGTGGTTTTATGAATGTAAATAACTGATAAAACTCATTGAAATGCACACTTTAAATGAATGTGATTTATCTTAAATGAATTGTTTTGCAATAAGGTTGATAAGAAATAGAAATAAGTTAATAGTCTGGAAATGAAGGTCTACATTTCATGATATTATAACTGAAAGCCTCGGCCCAAGCAGGGAGAATTCACCAAGGTTCTGAGAACGTTTTAGGAGCCAACCCAGCAATTACTAGTAATCAACAAACATCTTTTTATTCCCTAGTCACATGAAAATTACACAAGGAGTTCTCCGCAGAACAGAACCCAGTGGAGCATGAACCCACGGAGCTGACCACCTGGTGGAGAGATGTGCACACACGAGGGACGGATACGGCTGTGCAGGGTGCACCTGAGCCAAGAACAGTGCAGCAGCAAACACTCAGAAGCTGGGAGGTGGCACCACAATGAAAAAGAGACTTGGACAGGGCCCCATCAGCATCCACTATAATGGCCTTTCCAACAAACTTATCTAATTTCATCATGTCTTTAATTCAAACTGTCAGATGTTTCCAACTGCACTGGGCTGGGTTGGAGGCATATAGCCCACATTCTCCATCTTCTTGTAAGACTATCACAATCTAGTCCAAATTAAATCAACCTTCTCTCTCTCCCCCTCCCCCTCCCCCTCCCCCTCCCCCTCTCCCTCTCTCTCTCTCTTTCTCCTTCTCTCCCTCCTTCTCTTCTTCCTTTCCTCATTTATAGAGGTGAAGCAGGCTAGTGAATAGAAGCAATCATCTTGTCCAGAAAATTCCACTTCCTAATCCATTCACTTTAGAGTGATCCAAACTTCCTCTACCGGTTGACCAAAGCCGACAAGAACATCTCCTCCTCTGTCACTTTAACTCTGAAGATTCTGTCACTGAGGCCCTGTTTTCCCACCTCCAGTCCTGAAGGGCTCCGGGAAGGTGACCTAACACGTGAATGGACCATTGGGCTGCCAGGTGTGACATCCCAGCGGGGGCACTTTTATCCCACATGGCTACTTGGGCTTCATCGCCACCACAGACTTCTCAGGAGGACGGGACTAATGCAGTCTGAAGGGAATCACAAGGCACCGTCAGCTGCTGTCTCTGGGGCCGCAGGATCATGTCACCATGCTGATGCCAGAACACAGCCACAGCCTCACACAGGGGCATCAGGCTGGCAGCAGAAGCTGTGTCAGCCAAGTAGAGGCATCGCTTAGAGATGACAATATGGCCCTGACTGGTGGCTTGATTGGCTGGGCACTGTCCTGGCTCGATTCTGGGTAGCAAGTGCATATTCTGGGTAGGGGTGTGCAGGAGGCAGCCAACAGATATTTCATTCTCAGATCAATGTTTCTCTCTCTCCCTCTCCCTTCCTTCCTCTCTAAAAATCAGTTTTTTAAAAATATTTTTTTATTAATTTCAGAGAGGAAGAGAGAGAGAGAGAGATAGAAATATCAATGATGAGAATCATTGATCAGCTGCCTCCTGCACGCCCCCTACTGGGGACCAAGCCCACAATCCAGGCATGTGCCCTTGACCAGAATCAAACCCAGGACGCTTCGGTCCGCAGGGTGATGCTCTATCCACTGAACCAAACCGTCTAGGGCTAAAAATCTATTTTAAAATCTTTAGTAAAATAAATAAAAATAATGTGCCATGCAGCTAAATGCTGGTGCCCTTCCTCAAGGAGAACAGACTTGTCCCGGCAGAGCCAGCAGATCTGGTCACTCAGCCCAGGACCTCTGGATCAGATGCCTACGCCACTCTACCCAAATTTAACAATTACAGCATCCCTGTCACAGAGTGTGGTTCACAAGTCCTCCTGCCACACCCTGCGCTAGTTACTGCTCTGCCCTTTGCACAGGATGGGAACCTGAGGCTTCAAGACAGCCACCTGCTAGCCCCCTAGGGCCTGAGATTCACATTCAAACCTATTTCCCTCTCCTAACCATTCTACCCCAGAGAGAAGAAAACAGAACAGGAAAGAGAGAGGCTCAGGTGAGCAAGACTAAGTCCATGTAATTCCTTTCAGCCCAGGCAGGAAGGAGGTGTTGACATAGGGTTCTAATGACCCTCAACACTGCCTTTTCCATGCTGTTCTTCATGAAGCAGGGAGGAAAGGGGGTTCCCTTTGTACTGCTTTGGGAAGGGGGCCAACCACAGGAGGAGATCAAAGGCGCAAAGTGGGAAGGAGCCTATTGGTGTGTTCACAGCGGGCAGATGGAGCGGAGTGGGTGACCAGTAGCAGAAGGAATGTGAGGTGGAGCCAGATGGCAAGGGGCCCGAAAGAAAGACAGAAATCATTGCTAGGAGCCCACAGGGGCTTTGGAAGTGAGGATACTGACCATTGCTCTGTCCCTGTTACGCAGCATGGCACCCAGATCACAGAAGACAATAAATGAGTAAATAAAGGGGAAATTCTGGAGATTCAGAGAAAGGTGTGGCTGCAGAAAGCTATCCTGCTGACAGCCAGACCCATTTATCACACCACTTGCCAGAGAAAATTCTCCTCCCGTAAACCAGCAGTCCTGTCCTGTAAGTCAGCACCAGGCCAGCTGCTGGCTCGGGACCTATCGCCTGCCTCCTACCACCCTTAATGAGATGTGATTGCTGAAGGGAAGCAGCTAATTGCATGATGTTTTATTAATCCTCTCTCCATTAAATATTAATTGCAAACTTTCACAAATACAAAGATCTGCCTGCTTTTTAATGGCTTGGGTTTGCCATCTCCCAAGTGAATGTTTGAGTTTGCTGTTGGGGGACAATAGTGACAAGCATGATGCCAGATCCTGTAGAAGGAGCACAGCTGACAGCCCAAAACACCAGTGGATGCCAGGAATGCATCCCTCAGTGAGACCTCTGTCCCGCAGTCAGAGTTCTGTTCAGGGGGAAGGAGGGGACCATGGCTACGTCGCGCTATGCAATGAATTAGACTGAGAGATTTATGTTCCAACACCCCACCCCCTGTGGACCTCTGCAAGAGGAGGTCATCAGCACCAACACATAGCAAGGGTTGTATTGTGAGACTTACCTCTTCCTTCCCCTCTTTTCCCTGAGACTGGTTCACCTGGGGGGTACGGGGGACAGGAGCAATAAAGAGAAACATGAGCCTTAAGCCACATGTGATGACTGAATTCTAAGGGTGGTGGCTCCTGGAAACAGGAGGGAAGAGACTGGCTTGCAGGAATGGAGTGGGACAGGTGGAGAGAGCTTTAGGAGAACCCTCAGCCCACTTCACACCTAGCCCTGGAAGGCTGCTATGGGATGCCTGCTAGCCTGGAGCCAAGACCCAAGCATTGTACCCCGACTGAGGGACTTCTGTATGAGTGGGAGAAGTGGGCATGGCCACTCCTCTCAATCATCTCCACAGCCAGGATCCAGCACCAGACTCAGGCTAGTTCCATGGGAACAAGAGATGGTTCCAGGGGCTAATGAGAGGATGCCCAGCCTGGAGAAATGGTCATTGGGATATACCTCTAGGAGCCAAAGGGAGGTAGGGCTGCCCCTCTATCAGAATCCCTAGAGGTGGAGGAGGCTTCTCGAGCATTGGGCCTAAACCCCACACAGCACCATCATGGAGACAATCAGCAAAGGCCCCCAGCGATAGCTGGAGCCAGCCTGAAGCAGGGTGGGGTCTGCAACACTTCCCATTGCCAACATGAAGGAGGCTAAAGAGGGAGCCTTCACCTCCCCATCTCTCTTCCCTACCCACAAAGCTCTGCTGAGATACACGGGAGAAAGGGGGTCATCCCTAAACCTGACCACACACACCCTCCTCAGTCTAAGAAGGCAGGGCCACAGCTCTAGACTGCACTGGAGAAAGGGGAGAATTTTTATCAAAAAACCTGAAACCAAAGTAGGTATTTCATTATAGAATTGGGGAAACTGTGGCACAGAGAGATGAAGTCACTTATCAAGATCCTACAGAACGTGGCAGAGCAGAGACCCAAGCTCACAACCAGGCAGTTCTGCCTCTGCCTAGCAGCTGCTGCTCTGGTCAATGCTATGAGGAGGAGGATAGTAATAAATGACAAACTCCTCATAGGCAGACAAGGCTGAATGAAGACTTTTAAATGTTCAAAGCAATAAAAAGATAATGATGCTCCTATCCCCAAATACCATTAAAATTAAAAATTATGGTCTCAGTGAAAATAAGTCACAAAATGCCCATGTATCCTGAAATTGCAATAGCTTTTCTCTAGATATGACTGAAATATTCTGGAGTTCACCAAGCTGAGCATTCTGTGATGTACTTTCCATGACCTTACTTGGCTGATGGCCTAAATACTAGTATATGTTTGGTACCTTGGGGCCCTGAAGACGGGTTCAGGCCTGGTGCTTCTGTTTCCTGTGTCCAGTGGAGGGCCTCACACATTCCTTCTCTATGAAAGTTTGTTGAATGAATGCTTGTTTCCCTATCTAGTTGGGTGGCCAGATTAAATGAGGGCTACCTAGTTAAACTTAAAAATTCAGATAAACAATAACTTTTTAGTATAAGTGTGTCCCATGTAGTGTTTAACTGGCATCTTATATTTTTGTTAGCTAAATCTTGCAATCCTACCCTCTCGGTATAAGAGGAATTCAGAAAAGGGAAAGATAAATGCAGCTTGGAGCCAAAGCAGAGGCTGTCATGGAAGAACAGAGGCTGAGCTGATTCAAGAAGGAAACATAAAAACCCAGTGTTGATGGCACCTCGTGGAGTTGTGCAACCCAGTGACCCTGAGAGCTGGAGGGCATTCCTGGCAGAGAAACTGGCATGATGGAAGGCCTAGAGGCTGAAGTGAGCATGGCAGGGTGGAGGAGAGCATTTCCAAACAACTTCCATTTCCCCATTGCCTATTTTCCTCTATGGTCACCCCCGACCCTCCTGCCATCAAGCCTTTGACCTTGCAGTCCCTCTGCCTAGAACTCCTTCCCTTCCTCTTTGCCTGGTTACCTCCTTGTGCACTAATGAGTTTCTGTGTATCAGTTGACTCATCTCTGCCCCAAATCCTATGTGTCGATCTTAACAGACTTCCCAATGCTCGAATGGCTTTCCTATAACCTTCCAGCATGCCTCCAACAAATATAAAAGGAAGGAGAGGATGAATTGAGGTCTTGCCTGCCCAGATGAAGTCCCCCATGCCTGTGCCTGCTTGTAGGCCCTGGCTGCAGGTCACCTATTTAGTGTAGCGCCCAGCCTCCATGAGGCTGACAGCAATGGGCATTAGTACCATCTTGAGAATCCTACTTCAAAAATGCAAGGGTTTAATAAGTCCAAGATCTGATTTACCTGGTTAAACGTTTCCCTGAACCATTCTGACTGGGCTATTTTTAAACTCATGACCACTTCTATAAAGGGGGCCCTTAGTGCTGTACCACAGCCATGTCTCATATCCCAGTCCATGCTCCCCCACTCTCCCAGTCAGCCATCTCACACATCCTCCTCTTTCCTCACACCCCAACACCTCCTCCCCATCCTTATGCTCATCTTAAAACCCAGCATCTCATTTCACTAAAAAAGTAGAAAACATCAGAAAAGAATTTCTGCATCGCCCACTCCCCAGGCCCCCACCCACCTTCTTGCCTTCTGCAGGAATGAGCTGCCCCACTCCTGTCCACTTGGTTACTGGATCCCACATTCTCTTACCTGCTCAAGGACATCACTCCTGCAGTTATCACTCTGCCCTTCATCATCATTTCCCTTGACTACTGATCTTTCCACCAGCACACAAACATGCTGCTCCTCACCCACTTGGAAATATCCTCTCTTGACCCCACTTCCTCCACCAGCTAGAGCTTCACTTACCTGCCCCACCTGCAGCCTTTGACAGCAAAACTCCATAGAAGAGGTGACTTTAATTGCTATCTCCACTGTCCTCCGCTCACCCTCCCTTAAGCCCACTCTGTCAGGCCTTTGCCCCACTACTCCACCACATCTGCTGTGGTGGGTCCAAAATGACCTCTAGGCCTCATCTCCACTGGCCTCCCAGCAGCATCTGACAGAGCAGGCTATTCCCTTTGAAACCCCCTTTTTACTTGGATTCTAAGGCAGCACACACTTCTTGTCTCCACCTCATCAGCTGCCCCATCTCCTTTGCTAGATCTTTCTTATCTCCCCAACCTCTAAATAATAAAGCTCCCCAAAGGGTCAGACCCCATTTCTTTTCTCTGCAGGCTTACCCAATTGGTGGTCTCAACCTGTGTCGTGGTTTTAAATGACAACTCCCCAAACTCTCCTTTGCAATCCTTACTTATTATGTAATGACCTTCCTACATAAAATCTCCAGGTGGATGATTTCCAGACGTAATAAACTTCTATCTTTGCTTCTCAGAAACTGTTCTTCTTTCAGTCTTCCCAACTCAGTGGCAAATCTGGTTCAACAAAATCCTTTGAGTCATCTTTGATCCCTTTCTCCTCTCACACTCCCACCTAATCATCAGCACACCTGGCCGCTCTATCTTTTAAGTATCCTCAGAATCCCAACCACCTCTCCCTCTCTCAACGTGACAAGCTACGTTGCCTGGACCATTGCAATAGTCTCATCAGTCTCTCTGCTCCTACTCTTGCCCAAATGCTATAAGACGTCCACACCAGAGACAAAGAGATCCTCTTAAATGCAAGACTGACTTTATCAAGCCCACAGGTATCTCTACTCTACAACCTCACCCATCACTTCTCTCTTCCTAGAGTTCTAGGCACCTGGCCTTGCCACAGTTCCCCAACCACTCCTGGCATACGTCCTCTCCAGGGAGACTTTGCTCTAGTTGTTCCTTCTGCCTAAAATGTTCCCCCTCAACCTGCCACCCAGAAAGCCATGTGACAAATTCCTTTAATTCATCAGTTTTCACTCAAGTATCACCTTAACCGAGAGGCCCATTCCACCCTATTTAAAATCACATGCACACACATACAAGAACACACACTCTAACATCTTTCAATTTTTCAATCACACCTAATATATTATCTATTTTTATTTATTTATTCATTGTCCACTCCTCCCTATAGAATATATGCTCTGTGAGATCAGGTGATTTGCTCATTTGGTTTATAGCTGTTTGGTTTACAGTTGTTTGGTTTACAGAGCCTGGAACACTGTTTAGACCACAGACCTGCTCAAAAAAATCATTGTTGATTGAATAGATGAACTGATATCCTCTGTATGATGGCAGCCAAAGGCAACCCAGCACCCCAAGTGCCTGGTGGCTTACCAGGTCAGATGAGGTACCTCTCAACAGCCTTAGGGAGGGTTTGAACATCTCATCACACCTTTAAGTCTCAGCTTTTCTGACCCTCCTCCTCCTCTCAGTAAGATTAAGTGCTCTTGCTATCTGCTCCCATAGCATTCTATGTTTCTTATTCCAAGGTACTCATCACATCATGTTGTAAATGTGTATTCACTGTCTTCCTTGTAAGACTGTCTATTTTCTGAAGATACATGTGGAATGCCCAGTGAATACTTGCTGAATGACTAGATGAATGAAGCTGAATGAGCACTGTGTGGCCATGAGGTTGTAGCTAAAGGAACTGAGCTTGGCATCAAGGAAGAGGATGAACTGAAAGGAGGGGGGTTGTTAGGCTCGAAATATTTCATAATAATAAAGGAAGGAGGGAAGACAGCGGTGAAGGGAGAAAGGAGAGAGGAGAGAGGGAGGAGAGGAAAGATTATTGTATATTCTTGTCAAATGTCAGCAGACTAACTTTGGCTCCCTCAGTGCCTACACATTCAAGCTGATGTAATCTAGTCAAGTGTCCTGCATGCAGCCACAGCACCTGCCTGGCCAGCCTTTACTTTTCCACCTGCCATTCTGATGAGATGTTCCTATGGGAATTGTCCTCGGCTAGGCAGGGTGCCTCAAAGTGGAATGGAATTGACTCTGAAAGCAGAGGTGCAGAGCAAGATACCCTTGCATGTTTTGTGGTTCTGCTGGCCACCTGCATGCACCTCCAGGTTCCTCCACTGCCTGCCTAACCTCATTTCTCTCCTGCAATCTCTACCCTCACACTGGGAAATGCAGCCTGTCTCGCCTCACTAAAGCCTTCCCACCGACAAGACCCAGCACAGCCCTAGCTTCTAGAGGGAACTCCTGGACTGATCCAGCCAATACATTTCTCTCTTCTCTGACCTCTAATTGTTTATTTCAAAATATGTTCTGAGTAATTCTTAGTATATTCTATCAGTATGCACATAGTAAGCAGTAGATAAACAAAACCAATTAGCATCAGCCTCACATAATTAGAATTAATGTGGCTTTTGTCCCCAACTAAACCATAGGCTTATCAAGGGTAGCGATCATATATTTTCTTTCTTTTGACTCCCTCAGAGAACTTACCCCAGGGCTAAACAAAATTAAGTACGCAAAAAATAGTTTCTTAAACCTGTCCTGTCTAAAATTATTATAGAATAAAACCAAGGAGCATAAAAATGGTCTCCCTGTTGTAAGAGATGGGACGTTACCTCACAGATGTCTTTAAAATGCTGTGTGTTGCCCTGGTCCTTTCTGAGGAGCACACGGTTCACTCCAGGAGAGAAGCTGTAATAGATGGAAGGTACGTTTCTGCTGAGTCAGGGGTTAACATGTTCCCTGGATCCAGACTCCAGATTGATGGGCTATGCCTCTATGATTTATAATACACTAATCTCACTGGAGAGTGAAGCACAATTAATCTTAGAATCTTTCAGCTTGCACTTAACAATGTTAGAACCTTCTCTGTGTACTTGGCCTGCATAGCAAACACCCGTGCCTCCCCCAGACACTGGACAACAGGCGCTGAGAACATAAAACGCCCCTCTCTGCAAGGCAGTAGGATGCTATGGCAAATGTTTTCTTTGGGCCTTTCCATAGCATTTCCAGGGGGAGGAGACAATATGATGGAATTTTAAACTAGAGTTACAATGTTCATCACAATATCATTAAGCGTATATGTGATCAAAACTAGGAAAACACCTCATGTGTCAGAAATGTAACTATTTAACCTCCTTTCCCTTTTGTGATATGTCCCTGCTCAATGTCAGCAAGCTGACTTTGACCTTACTAGTGACTACACACACAACCCAGCTGGCGTAATCTGGTAAACTGGCTTTCTCTGTGGAGCTTACAGCACCTGCCTGTCTAGCTGTACTGCATTATTCACTTCTCCGCCCGCCATTTGAGGAGGTGGTCCCTCCTGAGCTCCCTTCTTCCAGGCGGAGTGCCTCAAAGAGGGGTGGGGCTGCTGAGATCCAACAAACAGCAGATTCGCAGGCAACAGCAGCATCAGGGCAGAGAGTCACTTTATCCATGGGAGAGCCCTCAGGCCATGCCCGAAGTGTGCTTGCTTTTACGTCATATGTAATTCCAGCAATCTTTGTTGTCTGAATCATGAGCCCCCATCAAATTCAAAGAGGATAGGCAAATACTATATACAGCAGCAGCAAGAAAAGATCCCATAAAGAAAACTCACTCACAAGATATAAGGGGGGAAACTATGTTTGACAAAAACGCTCAAACATAAACTTCAGAGACTCTTCTTATGGAAGGCAACACCTTCACTCCTTTAATAAGATAGCTATGTTTAAGCACAAAATATCATAATAACCCCTCGTGTCCAATCGTTCACACAGAGTAGGGTCTTTCAGCTCCCAAAAAAGCAAGAAATATGTTAGTGTTTAGAAAGATTTCCTTCCTGCCCTAGCCAGTTTGGCTCACTGGGGACTGAAGGGTCCCAGGTTCAATTCCGGTCAAGGGCATGTACCTTGGTTGCGGGCACATCCCCAGTAGGGAGTGTGCGGGAGGCAGCTGATCGAAGTTTCTAACTCTCTATCCCTCTCCTTCTCTCTGTAAAAAATCAATAAAATATGTATTTTTTTTTTAATTTCCTTCCTAAAAAATTCAAATAGAAAAGATTAGTTCTTAAAGTTTTAACTCAGATTTACCTAAAATAATGCATTATTCCTTTACTTTCCAGATAGCCAAAGTCATGAGTGTTTTTAAAAATCTGTAATCACCTTTATTATTAAGTCTGGGGTGGGGAGGCGGTCTTCCAAGGACGCTCAAATCACAATTCTTCGGTGTTTCACAAGAAAAACCCCTAATGATAAATATCCTTAAAATCATCTTAGGAGTGCCCTAGCTGTTTTGGTTCAGTGGATAGAGCGTCGGCCTGCAGACTTAAGGGTCCCAGGTTCAATTCTGGTCAAGTGCATGTGCCTAGGTTGCGGACACATCCCCAGTAGGAAGTGTGCAGGAGGCAGCTGATCAAAGTTTCTAACTCTCTATCCCTCTCCTTCTCTCTGTAAAAAATCAATAAAATATATTTTTTAAATCATCTTAGGAGCTTCTTATATGAATTTGACAGCATATTTCAGCCTATGTGTCCATCCTCTTCATAAAAATCACGTGAAATGAGTAAGGAGAGTTGAAAAATATCCACAACCTCCATTTTCATTGAAACTAGAAGCCAATTATAATCTGCACACTCCAAACCATGCTTGTGAGTGGACAAAAATAATTGAAATCAGACAGAAACCACATGGGGGAAAAAGAGGAAAGAAGAAAAATTGAGTTGAAAGAGAACTTGATGGCACATCTTAAAAGTGCCAGCAGAAATAAAACTCCCAGAGGCATGCAACTCACAGTGAAGTACGTAAGCTACATGCCCTATTTGCAGCAGGGTACAGGAAGTGAGGAAAGCAGAAATCACAGGAGGAGTCCCCACGGAGTTTGTAGAAACAGAAGAGGTAAGGCTACGCAAAGAACAGCACAGTCAAACCATATTTCTAGCAATCAGTCTTTTGGAGGAACAGCAAAGAAAGAGAAAGCTTTGATTTGTGAAATATTGCAATCAGAAACCTTATGTACATAGCCAGTACTAAAAAGCTCAACACATTTAATAGGTAATTTTTCAAGGTGAACTGGTATAGCATCTATACATAGTTACTGGAAGGTAAAAGTTTGAATAGAATAGCAAACTTTACCAACAAATGAACATCATCCCCACACACACAAAAATGTTGCTATGAAGCAAAAAAAAAAAAAAGGTATGTATATATTTCACATGACTTTTTAAAAAATAATAAAACAACTACCTCTTTAAATAGAAATGCTGGGATTCAGGGAAGTTGTAGCAAAAAATAGGAGGATGTAAACTGTGAGCTAGCAGAACTACAGAAAGTAATTGACAAAACAGTTTAAAAGCCATCAGAAAAACGAAGACAAACCTGGAAAGTTTATGAGAGATTATACACTGCAGAAAAGACATTAAAGCAGCGGTTCTCAATCTTCCTAATGCCGAGACCCTTTAACACAGTTCCTTATGTTGTGGTGACCCCCAACCATAAAATTATTTTTGTTGCTACTTCATAACTGTAATTTTGCTACTGTTATGAATCGTAATGTAAATATCTGATATGTAGGATGTATTTAGGCGACCCCTGTGAAAGGGTCATTCAGCCCCCAAAGGGGTCGCGACACAGGTTGAAAACCACTGGGTCAAGGGCACATGTCCAGGTTGTGGACTCGATCCCCAGTGGGGGGTGTGCAGGAGGCAGCTAATCAATAATTCTCTCTCATCATTAATGTTTCTATCTCTTTCTTCCTCTCTGAAATCAATAAAAAATATTTTTTAAAAAGAAAGAAATGCAACCAAGGTTACATGAAATAAAGATAGAATTCAAGGGGACTAGAGAGAAAATATTAGCCACAACAAGCAAAGGAGATCCAACACACACAAAATCAGCATCCATAAGGAAGGAAACAGGAGCAATGATGCTGGATAAACAAAGGAAGACTTGACTCTACTCAGTAAGGGGATAC